>VMDR010004728.1:0-57313 GCA_007922815.1 Macrotus californicus
CTGTACCTTTTCCCCCTCTCACCCACCCAGTCCCCTGATGATAAACCTCCATGTGATCTCCATTTCTGTGATTCTGTTCCTGTTCTAGTTGTTTGCTTTGTTTGTTTCTCTTTTTGGTTTTTTTAGGTTCATTGTTGATAGCTGTGAGTTTGTTGTCATTTTACTGTTCCTAATTTTGATCTTCTTTTTCTTAGATAAGCCCCTTTAATATTTCATATAATAAGGGCTTGGTGATGATGAACTCCTTGAACTTGACCTTATCTGGGAAGCACTTTATTTGCCCTTCCATTCTAAATGAAAGCTTGGCTGGATAGAGTAATTTTGGATGTAGGTCCTTGGCTTTCATGACTTGGAATACTTCTTTCCAGCCCCTTATTGCCTGTAAGGTTTCTTTTGAGAAATCAGCTGACAGTCTGATGGGCACTCCTTTGTAGGTTACTGTCTCCTTTTCTCTTGCTGCTTTTAAGATTCTCTCCTTATCTTTCATCTTGGGTAATGTACTTATGATGTGCCTTGGTGTGTTTCTCCTTGGGTCCAACTTCTTTGGAACTCTCTGGACTTCCTGGACTCCCTGGAAGACCTTTTCCTTTGCCAAATTGGGGAAGTTCTCCTTTATTATTTGTTCAAATAAGTTTTCAATTTCTTTCTGTTCCTCTTCTCCTTCTGGCACCCCTATGATTCGGATGTTGGACCGTTTAAAGATGTCCTGGAGGTTCCTAAGCCTCTCCTCATTTTTTTGAATTCTTGTTTCTTCATTGTGTTCTGGTTGAATGTTTTTTTCTTTCTTCTGGTCCATACCATTGATTTGAATCCCAGTTTTTCTTCCCTTCACTGTTGGTTCCCTGTACATTTTCCTTCATTTCCCTTATCGTAGCCTTTATTTGTTTATTTAATTTGTGACCAAATTCAACCAATTCTGTGAGCATCCTGATTACCAGTGTTTTGAACTGTGCATCTGATAGGTTGGCTGTCTGTTCATCGCTTAGTTGTCCTTTTTTTCTGGAGCTTTGATCTGTTCTTTCATTGGGGCCATTTTTTTGGTCTTAGAGTGCCTGTTACGTAGTAAGAGGCGGAGCCTTAGGTGTTCACCAGGGCGGGGAACCCACTTGACTGTGTTGTGGCACTGTCTGTCAGGGAGGGGTCCGAGAAGGAACAATGCTGCTTGCTTGGCTCTCCACAGCCTTCCAGTCACTTCCTCCACTACCCACAAGCAAATTGGGTCCTTCTGGTGCTGATTCCCGGGTGGGTGGATTTTGTGTATGTTCTAGGACCCTGTGGGTCTCTCCAGTGGACTCTCCTGTGATTCTGGGAGTTTTTCCTGACACCATAACCTCCATGGGTGTTTTCAGTCAGAGGTTTGAGGCTTTATTTCCCCATGCTGGAACCCTGGGTTGTGCGGTCTGTCTCGCTCCTGAGTTGTTCCCCCCAGTTTATCCACGTGCAAATGTGGGACTGCCCTGTCCACCAGCCAGTGCCTCACCCAGCCCACCAGCTGCTGCCTCACTTGCCCTTGTTCTCCAGCGCCGCCTTGCTGTGAGTCTTCTCCACCCCGGCTGCCTGTCTCTGCCCCTCCTACCAGTCTGGATGAATGTTTCTTCTTTAACTCCTTGGTTATTGGACTTCCATACAGTTCGATTTTCTGGCAGTTCTGGTTTTTTGTTTTTAAATTTGTTGTCCTTCTTTTGGTTGTGCGAGGAGGCAAAGTGTATCCACCTACGCCTTCATCTTGGTGGAAGTCTCCACCCTCTCCTGTTATTTTTCTACAGTCATTCATAATAACATTTTAATAGAAAAAGCTGTATAACCTTTACATTAAAGAACATTGCCAAATCCCAGCATTGCCCAAAGTCCCGTCATCCAGACACAGGAGTTTTCCCCTTACATCGTTTCCGCCTGGAGCACATGTTCACTCGCCTTCCTGCAGTCACAGCGCACATTCCCACTGTTTCATTCTCACTCACCTTATGATCTCGGACATTTCTCTGAGTTTGTGTCTTTATAGTGATGACCTGAAGTGGTTGCACTGCTGTCCCACTGTGTTGCTGTAACACCGATATGTTAAACGTGACTTCCCCCTGTTCACGTGGAGGTTGCTGCCAGGTGTTACAAGTGGAGCTAACTCTGCAGTGAGCATCCCTTTTGTCCCTTCTTACCTGTGACAAGAGAGACAGGCAACTTAGCAGGTGCTTTACAGGTGGTGGTGGGCTTTCAGCCGTCACTGGGGTAGCTGGAGTTCTGCCCTGGCATGTTCTAAAACCAGACAGTCTCCTTGGTTTTAAGTGCCTTTTCTGAACTCTTTTGTAACAATCCTGGGCTCACATTCCTAGCTCCCTTCTCCACGGAGAAGTTCTGAGGTGAGAGGAAGGTGGGTCGCTTGCCTACCGTGTCCGGCAAGAGACCAATTCAGGCTTTAGATCAAGTGTTTCATCACATTGCCCGTCCTTATAGCTAAAGGTAGTGAGCTCCCCACCGCTGGGCAGTATTTGAGTGGAAGTTAGATGATGTGTCTAGAATACTGTATGTAGTTCAGGGCTTCCCAACTTTCACACCATAGACATTTTGGCTGGATAATTTTCTGTTGTGGGGGATGTCTAGCAGCATCCCTGGCCTGTACCCACTGGCTGCCTGTAGCACAATTTGGAAACAATAAAAATGTCACTAGACATCATCACGTGTCTCCTGTGGGGCACATGTGCCCTAAGTAGAGAGCCAGTGCCGCAGAGAATTCTTAAGTAGGATGGGAGGTTGACTTCTGGGACCTCTGTGAGGCTGCCGGCCTGGCAGGATCCCTGGGTGGACTGTCCCCATCAGCGGGTGACTGTTCGGGGGCCTGAGCATGGTGCCGCTGTGGCAGGAGGCATTGGATCCAGGATCTGGAGAAGGGCCTCTTTGCATGGACAGGTCTGAAGTTGGGGAGCAGAGCCCTGCGACCATCAGATGTCCCCTGGGTGGAGGGAGCCCAGCATATGTGGACAGTCACTGTGGGTGACAGTGTGGTGACTGATGGAATCCTAAACCTGTTATCCCCTCTGTGGCTTCTTGCCACATTAGAGGACTCCCTTCATTTGAGGAAGTCCCATGTATCACCCTGGCCTCTCATATGAGCTGGGGACCTCTGTGAGCATCCTTCCCGGGATTGTCCTGGTCTGGCAGCCTGGAAGCCGAGCTCACCCGTGGCACTCTGACTCACGAATCTGGCCTGTGCTGGAGCTGGCGGGGAGACCGATCTGTGGGGCTGTGTGTGGACTCCGGCTCTGACGCGCGCTCTCATTTCCTCTCCGGAAGCCTTCCAGAGGCCCAGGGAACAAAAGGCCGTGATTGAATGTGCCTTGGAGAGCTTCATCGAAAGGAGGGAAGGAGAACCAGCAGCACACACTACAAAGCCACTTAATTTTGCATATGGTGTCATGCCAAGAAACGCTGGAGTGCAGGAACAAGCCGAGAGCCGTGTTCCTTTTATCAGGAGGGTGTGGACCTGCAGCTCGAGCCAAGGACAGCCGTCAGCAAAACGGTGCAGGCTTTTTGGCTCGGCTTCTGCCCGGTGTGTCCCCTCCTTCCCGCCCTCCCCCTTCCTCTAATTAGGGGAAGGAGCTTTTCATGTGACAGCCACTTATGGCCTGTCCTTATTCTAGGGCGGTTTGCATCTTAATAGGCTGTTCTTGAAAATTAAAGTTTCAAAGAAGTGACTCTCTAATAGTAGAATTTCAGGTAGTGAGTGGTTTTTTTGTTTTTGTTTTCTGGTAGCCAGTGAGCTCTGTCCGGTGCCTTCTAAAGTATGAGCCACCAGCCAGGCTGCCTCGATCGGGGGCCAGTGAGATAGCCATTACCCATTGTCGGCTGTGAGGCAGCCACCAGTGGGCATCATGTGGGGGCTGCCCAGGAGACAGCTGAGCCAGGAACCAGGGTCCCTCTGATGGCTCTCACTGAATGCATGCTTACGAGGCACGGACTGTGTGCCGGGTGGGTGTGTCGGGTTGGGAGTGAAAGTCAAAGAGCTGCACCACCCAGGGCACACACGGTCACACAGAGTCGAGCTGTCCCCCAGGCGCTGTGCTGTGGACGCCGAGGCTGACCTGCTGGAGTGCTGGGCTGGGGTGCTGGGCTGGCAAACACTCCCGGGCCAGGTGATGCCGGCCACAGCCCTACGGATATAAGCCGGAGTTAGCTGGGCAGGCGTGGGCGATAGGTGTTTCTGGGCAAAGAACATGAGTGCAGAGGCCTGCAGGAAGTGTGTCTGGGGGTGCAGACTCCTGCCCCCACCCCCTTGCAGAGGGCGAGGTCTGAGTTGGTGATGGTGAGGCCCAGGAGGCAGGTAGAGCCCAGGCCTAGGGCTCCCTGTGCCCAGATGTGGAGTTTGGACGTTTCCCCACAGGAACTGGGAAGCAGCAGGGGTGAGTGCTCGCTGTCGGCTGGACACTGACCTCCAGGACTCAGAGTCCCAGGGCCTCGCCCTGCCCTGCCTCCCGCTCACAGCCCAGACACTGCTCTCTGTCTGCTGTGGTCCCTTTGAAAATGCTACTCATCCCTTCCTCCAGGAAGCCTCCCTGACCTCCCTCAGACTAGCCACAGCCCTCCACGGCCCCCTGAGCTTCTCTTTTAGGAAGTTCCTTCAGGGTCATCACTGTCTGTTTCCCTTCTTGTCTGTCCCCATGCCTCCTCCCGGGCTCGGAGCTCTGGGGCAGTAGTGCTGTGTTTAATTCACCTCCGCACTCAAGGTGGCAGCCCCAGGTGTGGCACACAGTTGGTCCTCAAGAATGTGTGCCACCTGAATGTATCAAACCACGGAGCCCATACCCCAGGCCTCCCTGAGTGGGCAGGTGGGCAGGCTGCAGCTGACCCACACAGAGGTGGTGTGGGTGTTACTTCATCTGACTTGGGGACCCAGACGCCTGGTTCAGGCTGGGATGTGGAAGTGCCAAAAGGGCATGTGAGGGCATATGCGCTCCTGGGCAAGCAGGAGGAAGAGAGAGGCCTGGGATAGGCTTGGACTGCACAGGGCTGAGGCTCACCCCAGGCCGGCTTCGCAGGCAGGTCTGAGGTACCTTCCTCCTACCTCATGCACAGCCAAAGGCTGGACGCTCCTGTTGGCTTCATTTGCCAGGGTGGTGCTGGCCGTTGGTTGCTGGCAGAGTCTGGGGAAAGGAGCCTGGCAGAGGCACAGACAGAAGGGCTGGGTGTGGGCATTGCCTGGAAGGCATGGGGAGGGCCACTGCTGGGCAAGTTAGAGCAGGTGCTGCACAAACCCGACCAGGATGCCAGGCCACCCACCGGCCTGGTTCTCCCCAGAGCCTTGAGGGGCAGAGCAGCTGCCCTAAATCTGTAGCCAGCCCTCCCCACCCCTGCCCTGCCCCTACCCCAGGCCCAGCGCCACCCATGGAGAGGGTGACCTCAGGCCTCGGAGGTTGTTGGTACTCAGTATGCGGTTGCTGGTGCATGGGTGCAGGTGGCTGGGGCCCTGTCTGTGCTCCCCACGTGCCAGATTTCCTGTTTCTACTAATTGTGGCATGACATGCACCCCTGGGGGTCCAGCCTGCCCATCTCACAGATGGGGCACTGAGCCCAGAGAGGAGGGGACACTTACTCAGAGTTGCACAGTGAGTCAGGGTACACAGGGCTTGGGGAGCGAGGGGGTCAGCTGAGGCATAAACTGGTAAGGAGCTTGGGGACAGCCCCTTTGCGCCACTGGCAAGGGACTGCTCTGTGGCTGAGCTGCCTGGCCAGGGGGCTAGACGAGATGACCTCTGGAGGCCCGATTTCGGTGCCAGACTCCAGGATTGGTGGGAGAAGACTGAAGGAGCTAAGAAGATGCAGTTTGGGCCCTAGAGTGAGGGGCTGCTTGTGAGGCAGCTTCATAATCTCCAGGGTCTTGCCAGGGACAAAGCAGAGAACTCGAACCGGGGTTCCCTCACACCTGGGTGGCGCAGTGAGTCCCAGAGCCCACCCCCTGTTCTCAGGGGCAGCTGTAGAGAAGGGGGAATCTCCTCTGCCTGAAGCCAGCCCAGAGCTGTCTCCACTGCTCAGCCCCCTCCTCAGGAGGGCCTCTGTGACTTGGGTCACTTGTGCCAAGATGTTTGAAGAGGTTACATTTGGTCTGGGTCTGCCATCCTGCCTCCTCCTACCTGGGCAAAGGCTTGGATCCCCGTGACCCCCTAGAGGCTGTGGCCTGGGTGATGACTGGGAGGATGTGAGAGAGCCACCTGCTCCCTGCCTCTGACCCCCAGGGCCACTCCCAGCCCACATTGCCACTAGGAGAAAGCGGTTCTTTTGAGGGTACAGCGGCTCCCAAAAGCGCCTTTTAGGCAACCAGCACTTCTAAAACCCACTTTGAAGATGGTGTGTGCCCCCAGCACAGTAGGTGCTCAGCAGGTTGTAGACCTGAGCGCTGAGCGCCGCACAGAGCAAAGTCTTTGCTCTCAAGGAAGTTACACTTTAGGGGAAGGGCCGCGTTTCTAGGTCAGCAGCTGTCTTGCCCTGAAGCCCTTCCCCATGGCCGTGTGGCACCTGCACCCTCCCGGATACTGCACGCTGATTATAGCAGCCCCCAGCCCCCAGTGAAGAGAGCCAGGGCTCACCCTTCACGGGCCCTCGGACACCCCACCCCGGAGCGCTGGTGGCTTGCAGGGCCACCTGACCTTGTGGGCGCGGAGGCCTGAGGGGAGGCTAAGAGGAGAGGCTTCCTGGGGCCTAAGTGCCACAGAGCGTTTGTGCGGAGTCAAGACATCAAATGTGGACTGAGCCTGTGTCTGGGGCAGGCATCCAAGGGACAGACCTGGAACGGCACTTAAAACAGAGTGACCAGGGAGCTGGACCCCAGGGAGACGAGACAGGGCTGAGCCCTGACCCGGCCAGGTGGTGTCGGCAGGGGGCCTGGGGGAAGCTGCGAGGCAGGAGGAGGGCTCAGGCAGGGCTGGAGAAGCATTAAGCAGCGTGCTTGGTGGGACCGGGGCTCCGTGCAGAGTGGGGGCAGTGAGCCTGGAGGGCAGGGGAGGCAGCCCACAAGGTGGGGCCCCGGTGCCCTGGTGGGGATTGGGACCTCGTTCTGTGGGGACCTCCCCGACCTTCTCGTCCCATTTTCCCCCCTGGGAGCCTCCTTCCAGGATTTTCCCCACTCACCGGACCTCTGTCAGTGCTTCTGTCCCCCCTGCCCAGTCCTGGACTGAGGGGGCCCTTGCAGGGGCCTTGATGCTGTGGTTCCTGTGTGCCAGGCCTGTTCCCAGTCTGCCCTGCCCAGCCCTGGGCCCCTGCAGAGGCCTTCCCGCTGCCGGCCCAGGGCGGTCTGTTTTCCCTCCTCGGGGCAGAGGCGAAGCTTGTTTTTCCTCCCAGCTCAGGAATCGTGCCTCAGAAACACACAATGCAGCTGTTAAAATATCTGGGCCTGGCCGGGCAGCCGCACAGCAGGCCCCTTGTTTGCCTCAGGGACGGCGGCCTCCTCCAGCAGGAGTGGAGGGGGGCGGACCTCTGCTGGCAGTGTGTTGGTGGGGGGTGGTGGGGGGAGACCCCAGCCCTCTGGGGCTTCAGCAGCTCCAGAGCTCTCCACGGGGGAAGGGGATGGACAGAGGGTGTTTGCAACTGAGCAGGATGGCACAGTCCAAAAAGGTGCCACCCTGAGACTTTCCACGTTAGACTCCAGAGGCAGAGGCATTTGAGGGGGTGGAGGAGGGGTGCGGGGGGAGGGTGGACAGGAAGGGGCTGTGACAGGCTGCCTTGTCTAGTCTGGGACAGGCCTCCTGGTGGCGGATTGGCCCCCAACACTGCCCAGGACAGGTCTTCCTGCTCAGTGGGCAGGCTGTGGACAGTCTCGCTCAGGCTGCAGTGATGGGAAAGCGGGAAACTTTTGAGCTGGGCACGCACATGTGCCAGGCTCATGAATTTATTCTCACCACGAAGGAGGCGCTGGTGTCATCCCTGTTGTACAGATGAGGAAACTGGGACTTTGGTCTGAGAAGCTGGTTTTTGTCAACAGCTCTAGGTGGACCTGGGATTTGAACATGGACGTTCTTTCTCCAGAGTCTGTACTCACCGAACTCCCTCTGGACTCGCCAGCCGCTGTGTGCTGCCGGCATAGTAACTTTTCAGAAGCAGCACAGGGGGCTCCAGTAGGACTCTGGGTGTGAAGGCACTAGGGCAGGCCTGCCAGGTTTTAAAGCGTGGCTTCCTCGGGTAGAGCAGAGATGAAACAGTGTTCCGGGCAGTAGAGCTTGCGGATGCAAAGGCAGGTGGCATGGAGATGGCCTGGTATTTCCAGAAAATAAACTCCGGTGCAAGTGAATGGGAGGTGTCAGGCACGAAGTAGCTCTTACCCACAGCCTTCCAGGAAAACAGAAAAGCTTCTTGCCCAGCTCCAGTCCTGATACCCATCTCCTCTTATCAGGGGAGGGCTGGCTGCCGAAGGAGGGCCTGCATTTCCCATCGGGCCGCGCTGGCTGCTGTTCTGGCCCAGCAAATCAGTGAATTAGGGTTAATAACCTGTTTTCCCGAACACCAGCAAGCCCAGGGCTGGGCAAATGAGGGAGATTTCATACTTGGAAAAACACGTTCAGGGAGTGATAAGGTGCACTGGCTCGGAGAGTGATTTTTGCATGGCGTCTGCCCTCACCACACCGGGAGGCTGAGGGCTTTGCTCTTGCCTTCCAGGCTTCTGGTCCAAAGCTCCTGGAAGCAGTTTGGACTGCGGAAGCTGGGCTAGCTAGGTCCTGCAGCAGAAGTGTGTGGAGGCCAGGAGGCAGGGAGGTACGTCTTCCTAAACCTCCGTCTCCCCAGCCTGCCCTCCCCTGCAGCTCCCCTCGCTATCTACCCGGTCTGTCTCCTGCTCCTTTCTCCCTGTGGGAGCTGCCTCCTTTCTTTACCCCTCCATCATGGGCCAAGGGCACGGGGTTATACCATCCCTGCCTGTGGGGTGCTCTTCCCTTTCCTCTCTGCAGGCCAAGTTCCAGGCTAGATCGGATGGTTATCTAGAAATCCCTTCGACCACCATAGTCACTTGCCCTCCCGCGCTGAGCTCCATGGGCATAAAGTCTCTGCTACTTATCTGATATTTAGCATCTACTGCCCGCGCCTTCGGTGAACTCTGCGAGAACTGCATCTTTTGACACCCTTGTCATATTCCTTGCATGTGGCAGGCATTGACATACCCAAAGAATTTGGCTGTGATGGAAAAAGTATAGGATGTGTGGGCTTCAGAATCCAGCAGCCTTGCTTTGCCGCCTGTTACGCTGTGACTCCAGATGGGTCCCCTAACCACTCTGGGCCTGCATTATTGTGAGGTGAGGACCATGATGTGGGCCCTTCAGTGGTAGCTGCGGCAGGCAGTGTGATACCACGAGAGGAGCTGGCCTGGTGTGGGCACCTACAGGTGCTTGCAAGTTCTGATCTTCTCTTTCTCTCTTCCAGTGCAGGGGACACCCCTGGCAGGGGAGGGGGGGTCCAAGGAACGATGGAGCCTTTCAAGGGGACCCTCCTTCTTCTGAGGCACACAGGATCGAGGGTCCCAAACAGTATACCATGGGGGACTTCAGAAGAACTATATTTTCTGGGATTGTCTCCCTTCATTGTCCTCACAGCCCACTGGGCAGTAGGCAGGCAGCAGACTGTGCACCAAGCCCTGGTAGAGGCAGGGCTCTGAGTCTGATCAGGAGCAGCTGCCCTGGGCTGGTGCCTCCCACACTGGCTGTGCCTGAGGTTCCAGCTCACCTCGGAAGGGAGTGTATGCCCCATCACTGTCCCTGTGGTGAGGGGAGCTGGGACCCCACGGGCTGGCCTTTTTCCCTGTATGTGAGCGGGATCCCAAAGGTCTTCTGTAGGCTCTGTTTTCCCTCGCCAGTTTCCCCTTTCCCCAGAGGGCTGTGGGAACCCTTGACCAGCATGGAGCAAGAGGGCCCAGCCTAGGCGGGAGCTGTGTGGTTCCCCTTCCTGGTGTTGGGTCACTGGGAGAGAGAGGAGCCAGGAGACAGGTCTGGGACAGGGCCGTTCCCCCCACCCTTCCCTGCTGGTGGGAGGTCGTTCACATTTCCATGGGCCCTGCCTGGAGCGCCTTGTTGGTGCAGATGTCTGGGTTTCCTCGGAGCTGGTTTGCCGCGGGCCCGGTGGAGCCATTTCACATAGGCTTTGGTTTCACCTACAGAGACAAGGCAGGTGGACAGAGAAGTCGGGAACAGGTGCAGCGCAGGCCTGAGGTCCCACAGACAGGTGTATGTGACCCATGGAAGCCCCTGCTTTCCTCCTTGGTCCCCATGGGAAAGTGGCCTTGTCTTAGGGAAAGGCTCATTCTCTCCTGCCTGGCTAGCCTCGGTCAAACCCCACTGGAGATCTGAGGCTTGTGGGGCTTCTTTAACACATGTTAGCGACTGTGCTGGGGAGGTTGACTGTCTTCTCCCCCACCCTGGGAAGTTGGGCGGATGCTTCGTATCGCAGAAGAAATGGAGGCTCAGAGAAGGGAAGTTACGTGGCAAAGACACACAGCTGGCATGGACTGCGCTGGTCCAGTCACAAACCTGTCTCTCACTTGGGAGAATAAAAGGTATATATATTTAAAAATAGGACTATTTGACACTGCCATGAAGGGCCAGCAGAGTGTCCCCAGCTTAGTGCAGTCCTGGGGAACCCTCAGCTCACCCATTTCCCTTTCTCCTGCAAGAGACAGGGGTGTCAGCTTTGGTCGGGGTGGGGCTGTGGGCTGAGCTGAAGCACGTCTGGCTCCCTCACGCCTCTGACACCGGAATTGAGACCCTCCTTTGCTTTTGCGTGCTGGCCTTTGTGCTGTGGGGTTTGGACGGTTGTCCTTTAGGTCCGGAGCGCTCTTTAGAATGTCCGGTTTGCGGATGGCGACCCTAAGCTGGTGAGGGATTAAGCGATTGGCACTCAGCTACTCAGGGAGATATGGAACAAGTCCGAGGACCCTGGGGCCAGCAGAGAGATTGAGGTGGAGAGAGTCCCTCTCTGCTTTTAGTTATAATGAGGTTATAATTATCACCGCTGGCAATTTTTCGCTGGTGCGCTGCAAGGATTTTCTAAACGTGCAACCCCTGACTCTTCAGTCAGGGGCACTGACTTCTCCTTGAGACTGTCAATGAAAATGTGACAACAGCCGACACAACAATAGCTGTCCAGTGTGAATGAATCAAAACTACACCTACATTTTTGTCACGTCAGCAAAAAATGTATTTTTGGTGTGCCGTGGAATTTTGGTGATTCGTTTATGTATGCCCTGTGGTGAAAACGGTTGAGGATCGCCGATCGTCACCTCTAATTTCTGCTGCACTGACCACATGTTTTTCTCCAGAAACTTTCACGTGTTTCATCTCGTTTCATCATGAAAATAATTTTGTCATAACGGCAGGACAGGTGTTTATTATCTCTGTGTGTGCGTGTGTCTGTACACACACGTGAATGTGAGCATCTCTTATGTACCCGTGCGCACTTGTGTGGCTGTGTGAGTCATGTATGTGGGGCATGTGACCACGCACGCGTGTTGACTGTGTATGCGTGCCCAGCAGCACGAGTGTGGCTGTGTGTGTGGTGGTGGTGGTTGCTGGATGTTGTGTGTGCTCTGTGTGTGCCCATGCATGCCTGTGCAGGTGGGACCTGGGCACACACACCGGTTGGCTGAGATCAGAGAGGAGGCGAGAGCACAACGGCCCCAATGTGGCTGCGATTGCTGGGAGACAAGGCTTCATCTCTCTCCTGGAGATTGATTTCGCCTGGGGAAGACGCTCTAATTCCTGTGACTCACTCGTTAGAGGACTTCAAAGACGCCAGGTGGCGGGAGGGCGTCTGGGATTGCAGGTGTCAGTGATTCGCTCACTCTGCTCTGATAATTAATTTATTCTTCAAGTCGGCCTTTTTTTTTTTTTTTTTTTTGAATCAGAGTTCTTAACCTTTTCTGTGCCGCGGACCCCTCCCTAGAGTGACGCCGTGAGTGCCTGCATAACCACACACAGGAAGCCAGCTGTACTGGCTGCAGGGGCCAGGGTCAAAGGCACCCCTCCTGCGCTGTAGTCACCCACGTGCTGCCACCACTGGCGAGGGCGGGGGCTCTGATGATGACCTTCAGTGCAGCGCCCTGGCGAGCAGGGTGGACACCTCTGTGACCTGTGCTGGTGGCAGGCCCATAGGCACGGAACTTGATGCTCACGTTCATAGTGGAGGGAGACACCACTTCCAGTTCCAAGAGAACAGATAGGAATTTATTTTTTCCATTAGTTTATATGGCCTTGCTGTAACTGGAACTTACGGATTATTTGGAAGCTGGAAGCGGCCATATGAGCGCTCAGTGTGGTTTTTCTTCCACCTGTCAGCGCATCAGAAACAGCCGTAGAACTTTTAAAACCGTGGCTATTTTGTCCCCCGTCCTCCACCCAGACGCATGGAATCGGGGTCTCTGGAAGGCCGAGGAAGGCCTTCAGAGGTTCTTGGTGCTGCCAGTCCCGCCGGGTGCTGCTGGGGCCCCCTGGGCAGGTGACCTGTGTGCAGACTCCTGATGGAGAGGACGCTTCTGATGGCTTCAGGTCCCCATTTCCCCTTCCCTTGGCAGAACCCCAGAAGTGCCGTTGCCTCCCCTCCTGAGAGTTGTCTGGATGAGCTGGAGCGGTGTGAGTTTCCGAGGCCCCGGTTAAGTGCTGTGCTCCCAGCTCCTCTTGTCCTCCAGCTTTTTGTGTGATTCATGAGACATAACCCAGCACAGACCATCAGGCCCTCCAGCTGAGGTCTGGGAGCTCTGAGCCTGGTCCGCCTGCTGTCCCCAGCTGGCCTCTGGGGCCCAGGTAAGGCTGTTGACAAGGCTGAGGCGTCTGCCTCTGATTGGAGGATCTTCAGAGAGTGAAAGTGGCTGCCTAGGACCCTGGCCGCCTGGTGTTTACCCAGAAATTGTGCTAATCCCACTAATTCCTGTGATTTACACAGCCTCTGTCTACTGCCTTCCTCTTCTGGAAGGGGAGGGGAGAGGAGGGGAGGGGAGGGCAGTGGCTCATCTGCAGGAGGTGAGGCCTGTGGCACAGGCTGGGCACTGCAGGGGCCCCCCTGGCTGGGTTGGCCCCCCTCAGGCCTTCCTGGAACCCCAAGGTGCTTCCGTGTGCGCATCTGTTCCTGGGCCACACAAAGTGTGGGTGGTGGGAATCAGAGTGAATTCATCCCTCCTTCCCACATGCTGCTGCCCTGGTCCTGTGGTGGCCTCGCCCTGAGGCTCTGGGACAGCTTTACAGCCAGAGGACCTGGCTCCAGACCTGGCCCTTCTACGTCCTCTGTGGAACGTGGTGCTTGGGCAGCTCACTCCCTCCTGTGTGTGAGTCGGGATGGTGACGTCATCTGACAGCATAGCAGGCGGGGATGTTGGCGAGAGGGAGCCGTTCCCCAAGAACACCCACGGCCTTTTCCTCCCCTTCTTTCCAGTCTCCTCGAGTCCTTTCATAGAAGTTGACACAGCCTCTCCCTTCTTGAGCGTGCTTAGGGTTTGGAGTTGCCGGCCTCAGTTTTCCCATCTGCTTTGGGGGGACACCTCCCAGGAGCCTGGGTTTGGTCACATGTGCCAATGCATGGCCGTCCAGATGCAGGTCTGGTTTGCTGTGCCCTCCTCATCCCATCAGCAAGGGGTCTGAGCACCCGCTCAGCTGGGCCCGGGGCCTGGGGGTACAAGGCCTAGCCCTGCCCTGAAGGGGGTCCCAGTGAAACATAGGTGAGTACACAGAAGGTTATGACCAGGCTGTGCAAGGTGGTAGGGGAGTGTGCAAACCCAGGGAAAGGACACCGTTTTCATTTGGGGGGGTGTGTAGCCTAGCCAGCTCATCCTAGGGCAGTGTGAGGCATGAGACTGATTTGTCTGTAAAGAGTTAGGGAGCCCTGGCTGGCGTGGCTCAGCGGTCGAGTGCTAGACTGCAAACTGAAAGGTTGCTGGTTGATTCCTGGCCGGGGCACATGCCTGGGTGGTGGCCAGGCCCCGCTGGAGGGAGTGTGAGAAGCAGCAGATCAGTGTATCTCTCAGTTGTTGAATTTTTTCTTTTTTTTATTGTTGTTCAAGTACAGTTGCCTCTATTTTCCCCTCACCACACCCCCTGCCCCACCCATCCCCACCTCCCTCCCTCGACCCTACCCCCCTTTGGCTTTGTCCATGGGTCCTTGATACATGTTCCTTGATGACCCTTCCCCTTCTTTCCCCCATCATCCCCTCCCCCCTCCCCTCCGGTCACTGTCAGATTGTTCTTTATTTCAGTGTCTCTGGTTATATTTTGCTTGCTTGTTTGTTTTGTTGATTAGGTTTCACTCACAGGTGAGATCATGTGGTGTTTGTCTCTCACCACCTGGCTTATCTCACTTAGCGTAATGCTCTCCAGTTCCATCCATGCTGTGGTGAACTATAGGAGCTCCTGCTTTCTGCTGCGTAGAATTCCATTTCACACATTGATTTTTCCTCCCTCTTTCTCCCTCCCTCCCCCCTCCCATCTAAAAGATAAATGATAAAATCTGTAAAAGAGAGAATCAGGGAATGAAGACTCAGTAAGCGTGCAATTGCACACTCCTCCCCGCCCCGCCCTGGCAGCAGACAGGCGCCCCTGCAGAACCGTGGTGTTTGCAGGCAGTCCTGGACAGGCCTTCAGCGCGTGCCCAGCCCTTGCTGGCGGTCCTTGTCCACAAATCTCACCACCTTGGGCCTGGCACTTGTACAGGAGCCCTGTCGAATCCTGCTTCTGGGGCTTCCTGGACCCCTGGCCCTGTGCCCCCCGTATCTGAAGGGTTCAACATTCAGTTACGTCAAATGCCTGCCAGGGAACTCTGGGGCAAATCCCTTTGCCCTGCAGGATCGTCACTTGAGGGACAGCTCACTGTGGTGCTCCAGCGCGCGGCTTTGGGGCCAGACAGCCTGGGTTCAAGGCCTGGCACAGCCACCTCTAAGTTGTCTTTGGGCAAGTTACTCCACCTCTCTGGGCATTGATTTCTTCCTATGTACAGTGTTCTGAAGATTCAATGACGTCATACTTGTAAAGTACATGGCGATGCACAAGTGCTTGCTCAAGGTTTGTTGTTCCAGCTGTTACTTTGATTTTTGTCCTTACTTCCAAATTCAAGGTGTGTTTCGAAGTTGAACCTAAATGCCGTGAGCTCTTGGGAGGAAAATCCACGCTGTTCACGAAACTACTTGCATTCCTAGGGCTGTGATGCTCTGCCCCAAAGGTGTCCTCATAGCTCTCTTTGACCGGCGTTGCCGTGCAGTTGTGCCGTCCCAGCCTGAGTGGGGAGCAGCTCCTGGCCTGAGTACAATAAAGGGGTGTCCAGTTGCTGCAGGGGTCCAGAAGTGGAAGTGATCATGACCAGACAGGAGTAGAGGGCTTCCTGGAGGAAGTGACATCAGAAGTGACATCTGAATGGCATCTTTTTTAAAAAAGACTTTATTTATTTATTTTTAGAGAGATGAGAAAGGAGGGAGAAAGAGAGGGAGAGAAACGTCGATGTGTGAGAGAAATGCCGATCGGTTGTCTCTTGCTCCAACTGGGGACTGGGCCTGCAGCCCAGGCATGTGCCCTGACCGGGAATTGAACCAGCGATGTTTTGGTTTGCAGGACGACACCCAAACAACTGAGCCACGCTGGCCAGGGCCTGAGTGGCATCTTGAAAGAAGAATAGGAGTCTGTCGTACACGGACAGGGTGAAGAGTCTGTGGTTGGTGGCATGGCTTGAGCAGAAGCCCGGTGGTGTGTAAGAGAGCTGAGGGTGACGGGGAGGTAGGGAGAGGAGGCTGCAGGTAGACACAGGAAGGCTTTATCTGAAGGCCAAGGGAGCTCAGCAAGGCCCTTGGTCAGGGGAGAGATGTGGTGAGATTTAGTTCTGAGGAAGGTGCCTGGCTTTCGGGTAGAGGATGACCTGGAGGGGGGTGCGGGGCGGGAATCAGAAGTTGTGGGGAAAACACCCAGAACCACCAGCGCATAATGGAAGAACACTTGATGCAGAGCGGCCAGCTGGGAGAGAGGCAGCACTGCTGAGATGCCTTGGGGGTGAGTGACGGCAGCCACAGCCGATTAGATGTGGGGGGAGCAGGGAGGAGGCACGTGACTCACTGGTGCAGCTCCGCAGCTGGGAGGGATGCTTCCTGTGGCGAGGCTAAGAGGGCAGAGGAGGCGGGGCAAGCGCAGGCCATTCACGTGGCCGGAGTCTTAAAGAGCAGATTGCACAAATAGTCTGGGAGGGCTAGGGAGGGATCCCTGAACCTGGAGACCAAAGGGAACCCCAGAACTCACCAGAATCCTCACGGAGACCCCTCTGTTCCCCATCTGCCTTGGGTTTGTGGACAGGGAGTTCTGAAAGTGTGGGAAGTGGACAGGCTGGTGTGTGCAGACAGAGCCAGGAGGTTCAGCACTTGGGCTGTTTGCGGGGCTGGCCAGAGGATGGGGAACCGCCTTCCACGTGGCGCACCCGCTGTTCTCTTGGCCTCCAGCTTTTACTTAGAAAGGCACCTGAGTACTGTGCGGATTTGGTAGAATGACGTTCCGGGTCCCACCGATGTCGGTTTAGCATTGACGGCCCTGGGATGGGAGTGGCCGCTGCCTTTGGTTCTGCCTCGCGGCCCCCTCGCACCCTCCGCCAGGATGCACCCTCTCCGCAGGCGTGCCAACCCCCGGCCTCCCTGTGGAAACTACCGCCGTGCACCTCCTTGACTTCTTCCGGTGGTCCCCCACTTTTTTTGCTTCTTCTATAGCAAAGCTTCCTGAGAGAGAGCTTCTGTTCCCACCCTCCCCAGGCTCTTCCTGGCCCCGAACAGGGCCCTGGTCACCACCGTATGACTGAACTTGCAGCCCTCAGGCCTCATCTGTTTCTGGATGCTTGTGGCAGAGGTGATTGCTCCTCCTTTTTTTAGGCAATTCTGGTGTTTGGGGTTTTATTTCTCCCCTCCCCTCACTGGCCATTCCTACTCACTCTTCTTGGCTGGTTGCTCCTCTTTTTCCTTAGCTGGAAATGTTGGAATGCTCCGGGCCTGCCGTATTCCCATCACTAGCTTCCACTTCTCCCCTGAGCTCCAACCTGCATTTCCAGCACTTTCTGTGGGTCCTAATAGACATCTCCAACTTAACATGGCCCTGCTATCTGCCCGGACCTGCTTCCCACCCTCTGTGCTCCATCTCAGCAAATGGCAACACAGTTCACCTACCCAGCTGCTCTGTCAAAATTAGGAATCATCTTTGACATGCCCCTCCTTTTAAAAAAAACAACTTCCAGATTTCTACGCTGTGATATCTGATACAAATACCGAATTAACAAGTGCTGAAGCGTATTAGTGAAATGCTTGCTGTGACCCACCGCCAGCGGGAGACGAGTGTTGTGTTGCTGTGCCTGTGTGCCCAGGTGCCCCTTCTGCACCAGGGCCCTGCTGTCCGTCACGGCCCACACCAAAGCTTGGCAGGCTCTGGGGGCTCCGCCTGCAGAGCCTGTGCACGGCCCCACCGCGGCCCCTGATCCTGGCCGCCATCGCAACTCTCTGGGTCCCAGCAGCAGTCGTGCCCCTGCCCTCCAGTTCTGCTCTCTGCACAGCAGCAGAAAGACCCCTTTGCACGATGAACCACTTCACAGCCCCCACCCCACAAGGCCTGCTCTCACCTCCTTGCTGCTCCTCGAACAAGCCGCCCCTCCCACCCGGCCTTTGCCTCCTGCCTCTGGCCTCTGGCTGCCCCTGCTCCCTCAGACCTGCACTGGGCCCCCCATCTGACCATCCGACCTCTCACCCTGCTCCGTCCTGCCCTCTGCTTTTCCTTCCCATGCTGCTCTCAGTGACTGAAACTAAATGTGCATTTATTCCCCCTTCTTTATTATTTCTGTGAAGGAGAGTGTAAACTCCATGGATTGTGTCTTCAGCGCCAGGCACGATGCCTGCTGTGCAGTGAGGGCTTTTAAAGAATGTGTTGACTGAGTGTGTGCAAGTGAAACAATGATAAAAACTGTGGTGAATGAATGCGTGCCTGAACACACTCCGGAGTCCACGAAAGGTGGGTCCCGATGAGAAGGGGGGGTTGGGAAAATGAAGGTTTCTCTTTCAGGACCTCCGAGTCCTCACCTGGTTTTTGTTTCCTCTGATTCTGACTTCACTTCTCAGTGCGGTTGTTCCTGCTACTCACCGCTCGGCAGTAGGAACTAACTTGTTGCTTCGATTTTAAAATCTGGGGTAAAAGATAACGAAAACACGCAGCTGTTGTCCGGGAGGTCGTTGCAAAGACCAGAGGAGTCTCAGAACTGATAATTCTCAAAATTAATTAAACCCTCCTTTCCAATTATGAGGGAACTGAGTGGGTTGCTTTCGCTGTGAGAGGTGGCGGGGAATCTGGGTCGGCGTAGCTGGCTGGGTCTGGGGCAGTGTGGCTGAGAGTCTTCGTCTTCTCTTTAGGGCTGCCGTCCGGGACTATGAGTGACTAAGATGGAGACATCCACCTCAGCCGCCGCTTCCGAGAAGAAAGAAGCCAAGAGTGGGATCCTGGAGGGCGCTGCTTTCCCCGAGCCGGCTAGGAAGGCCTCTGCCCTGGCAGTGGCCACGGTGGCAGCAGCCGCGGCAGCAGCTGCCCAAGGAGGTACTTTCTATTTTGCACACTTGGCGGGCAGCGGGGGTCTTTTTCATTAGCCCGTTAGGATTTAATTGGACCGATGGCCGATGTCATCGGGAAGGCATGCTGGGTTTATGGAGGGTGAAGAGGAGGGCGCCCCTGCTCCTGGGGATCCTAGGCACTGTGACGGATGCCTGCGGGTTTTCCCAGAGGTCTGGCCACCCCCGTCTCTGTGGGCAGGGGGTGGTGTGGGGGAAGCTCGGCTGGCTCAGACTCCAGCAGGAGGAGAGGGGAGGGTTGAGTAGGGAGGCATGGTGGCTGCCGGGCAGCCCTGGGGTGCGTTCGGTTGGCACATTTGAGATGTGCCAGAGACGCTGCTTCTTGCCTCTGGCCCGCCAGGGACTATTTTAGAAAGTAATTGTCTCTTGATCCCTTCTGGCTGTAATTAGAGGGTCAGGCACAGAATTTAGTGTCCTTAGGTGAATTTCTGGCCGACTTAATTATAACAGAAGGACTTAAGCGAGCCACAGCCTCTCATTTTACTGCCCCGAAGAGAAATACTCTGTGCTTTCCACGGGTCCGTGCCAGCATCCCGGTGGGAAAGTTTGGCGGGAAGGCGAGACCTCCCCCTGTGTCTGCGCAGTCCATCTGGAGGCCACAAAACTATTTCTGTCTCTGAGGAATGAAGAGACTTAGATTTCCTTTCTTTCCCTTTTATTCGAGTGCATTTTGTCATGCCCTGTTGCTCTCAATGCTGAAACACAGCTCGGGAGCAGCGGGAAATTTGCCGTGGCCTGTTGGTGGGTGCGTGAGTGCGGGCGTCACCTCACGCTCTGGTGCGGACACAGATGGGGGTGCTGGTACAGTGGAGACCCCGTTCAGTAAGTCGGGCAGGGCTGAGGGTCTGCCTTTCTAGCTAGCAGTCAGATGATATGGGTGCTCCTGTTTGCAGATCACGCTGGGCTCAGCTCGAGGTTGGAGCCCAAGGAATCAAGGGACAGGTGGGAGTCGATGTGTCCTAGAGTGGACTGCAGGACCTGTACGCCGTTGGTGTTACATTTATTTTTATTTTCCTTGTGGTTCCCCGTTGGAGGTCACTGTCAGGATGTGTGGCCCAGGTCAGGAAACGGATGTACGAGGCCAACCTTGTGCTCCCACGGGGGGTGGTCATTTGGCCATCTGACCTAGGTGATGCCACGTGTCCCCCATCCTGCTTGGAGATGGGATCTCTGGGCCCTCTGTGTGTGAGGAGGGGCCAACTTGGGGTGGAGGAAGGAGCCAAAGTCCAGGGTGGACTCTCATGCTTGCTGGTGTCCCAGAGCCTGACTTGAAGGGAGGGGAGATCAGGGGCAGGAGTCTGGCAGTGGCTTGGAGGTTGGCCTCTTGGTCCTGGCCTGGTTGTGTCTGCACACGGTCTGTTCCTTTCCCTGGGTCAGGGCCTACCCTGGCCTGCGGGCACTCTTCAAGCTGTCCCTGTGCCAGTGCCCAGAGGCATGGGCATCTGCGGCCTGAGGGGCTCCAGCAAGCTGGTTCAGTGTGTCTCTGGCCGGCTCCGGGGGCTCAGCTATTTCTCCGTGGCCTGGATCTGCCTCTCCAGGGCCATGAGTGGGTCATGGACTGCCACCGCGCAATTTGCTGCCGTGTCGTGGTGGCAGACACAGACTTAGACAGTGATTAGACAGGAATTGTGGGGGGAGCCCCTCCAGCGTCAGGCCCGTTTGGCACCGGTGGTGCGATCACAGTGGAAACTCAGGGCGTTCTGATCTGAGCTGGGGTGGACAGGTGCCTGTAGCTGTGGGTGTAGCAGCCTCTCAGGGACACCTACCCAGCTCTACCCACCCCGCTCACCCCGGGGTGCTGCCCCGGCACACCCCCACAGGCCCCCTGTCCCTGTATTGCCCGACCCCAGCGGAGCTCTCTGCTGGTGAGGTCCCATCAGAGGGTGGATGCAACCTGTCAGCCCAGCTGCCCCTGGACAGGTGGCTGTGTCATTGGTCCAGCTGCTGCTGGAGAGCCCCCTCTCCGCTCTCCTCCCCCCACCGCTCTCCGCGCAGCTGGCTGGGGAAATGTCCTCTTGGAGTTAGGGAAGAGTGGCCGTCCCTGCAGGAGCCAAGCAGGGACACATTGGGACGGATCCCCTGGAGCTGGTGCCCACGTTCTCGGGAGGGAGGTGCAGTGGTGTGGCCCGGAGGGCACTGGCCTGGGCCCCAGGGTGGTAAGCAATTGCCTTTCCTGGGCCTCATTTTCCTGTTCGGGTCATTTCACAGACGTTATCCAAAGTTTTTATGATCTTGTGACACTGGATCTTTACTACATCCTACCAGAGGTGGCGGAGGTGGCTGGGAGTGGCAGATTTCTCAGGGACCTTGATAGCCAACTGATCTCCAGCACAGAAGGAGTGAGAAATCACGAGAGTGTCCAGAGTGAGGAGAGGGGGTGGAAGGGAGGTAGGCGTCCCTACTGTCGGAGCTTGGAAAACCCGGATAGGAGCTCCTGGGCGTGAGGCTGGGGCACCTTTCATTCTGGAGCAGTCGGAGCCTCTCCTTTAATACCTCTTGTTTTGTAGCCGAGGCTGACGGGAGTTGGGGAAAGGACTTGCCTAAGGCTACCAGCTGCTTCAACAGAGACCAGGGCTTGCTGGGGGCTCCTGCCTCTCACGGGGTGAGAGTCTCCTTCAGGTATCTGCTCTTAGATTGTGGTTTTAGATTGTTCATGGGTGATTTGGGCCCAGCCCACTGCTGGATGCTCTGTGGTAAGCATCTGGTCCCTGCACCAGCCTTGGAGAGGTCTCCTTGTCTGTCACTGCACCTCAGCCCCTCATCTGTTCAAGGGCTCACAGTGCCTGCCCTTTGCCAGATAGCCAGTTCTCTGGAACCATGACATATTTTTGCAGAGGGACCTTGAAAGTCACCTGGTTCGTTGCTTGACCTCCTGAAGTGTCATGTCATGTGGCTGGACCTGCCAGGGCTGGGTGTTCCCACTAAGAGTTGCTGCCTCTCTGAGCCAAGACCTGCATCACAGACACCTTGACAAAGCAGAGCAGGGCCGCACCGAAGGGAAGGCGGTGCTGTGGTCAGAGGGGGACAGGTGAGTTCAGTCACCCGGCGGGGTTAGCTCATGACAGCAGAACCTTGGCCAGAGGTTCTTTCCCAGCCTCTTTAACTGCAGTGCTAACACCTGCAGGCCGTAAAGCTTCAAAAACACATTTTGACCCAGAGGTATTTTTCCCTTGTATTTTTAAAATGGCATAATTTTAAAGGCAATTTGATTCAGATGTTTCTCATTGCTTTACCCTGAAACTGCCCAAACGCTGTCGCATTTTCCTCCTCACGGTGGGCTTTCCCCCCACACACATTTCTGAACCTCTCTGTGTGCCCCAGCTGAGCATTGGGGACCCGGCCGCTCCGAGCCTTTGGGCTGGGATGAGCAGGAGGGCTGGGGCCATGAAACTCCAAGCTGGGTCCGAGCCAGCGAGCTGTGCTTGTCCCTGAAGTCAAGCAGCCACACAGGCTTAGAGACCCTGTGATGTACCTGCGGTGGCCACCGCCGTGTGCTGGGTCAGGGCCCTCCCACCATGGTCCCCCACCAGCAGCGT
The DNA here is from genome assembly GCA_007922815.1 of Macrotus californicus. Classification (NCBI taxonomy): domain Eukaryota; kingdom Metazoa; phylum Chordata; class Mammalia; order Chiroptera; family Phyllostomidae; genus Macrotus; species Macrotus californicus. The sequence continues at coordinate 22,105 of VMDR010004728.1, forward strand.
CAGTGTCCCTGGGAATTGTCAGAGATGCAGATTCTTGGGCCCATTCCAGACCTCTTGAAGCAGAGTTTCTGGGGTTGGGGCCCAGCGAGCCGGGGTGAGTCTGATGCACTTGTAAGTGCTGGGTCCTCTGTGTTCTAGCCGCATCAAGTGGGGCGAGTCTTTCCGTGTGTAAAGTGTGAGTCATACCTGGAGCAGCGATGTAGAAGTTAACAGCAGACACATCATGCGTTCCCACCTTCCTGGCCCAGGGCACCTTATGGACAGCGGCTGCTCCTGCCGTGCCGTGCGGCAAGTTGTGAGAAGCAGATCAGACTCTGTGGCCAGGTTGCCTGGTTAAGGCCCAGCTCTGCTGATGCTGGGCAGGTATGTGCCTCAATTTTTCATCTGCAGAGTGGACGTCATAGCAGAACCTACTGCGTGCTGGCGTCAGAATTACCTGAGTCAGTACATGTCAAGTGCTGAGCACATCCTCCTACGAGGGGGGGGACTCCCCAAAACTGGAATTTAGTTATTTAAAATTGTGTATTCTCACATTTAAACTTCAGTCACCTTCAAAGTACTCTCCATTTGATGCAATACACCTATCAAGATGTTTTTTCCCACTGCTCAGAACAGGTTTTGAACTTGTTGATTTTGAAGCCTTTTAGTGCTTCTGCCATTTTTTCTTTCACCTCTTCCACATCGGCAAAATGGTCCCCTGTGAGGACTTTTTTTATCTGGAGAAACGAACAACCAAATAACATCGCCCAGGGCAAGATGGGGTAAATAGGGACGGTGGGGAAGGGAGGTCATGTCATGTTTGGTCAGAAACTGCTGGACACTCAGCGTGGTGTGGGCAGGTGCGCTCGTAAATCCTCCATCACGAAATGGGCAAACACGTTGAAAGAGTCTTCAAAAAAAATTCACTGAAGCCAAACACAGCCTCTCACAACAACACCAGCTGGCACACTGATACAGATGGGTTCCTAGAACACTCACCTAGTGGGGAAGCCTGTACTACAAGGGTCCCACCCTCCAGAAGATATTTCCATTTTTTGGGGGGTCCCCACTCGTATATGAGGTATTGCTTTGGTAGCTATCAACAGTTTTTCCTTTGTAGGTCTGTAGGCTCTGATTTGGCGAGTCTCCCCTTGACTGCTAACCCTTGCCAGGTGACCCGTTGAGTCTGGACAGGTGGTGGGAAGCTCAGGTTTCTGGTGTCTTCCTATTTGAGAGTGGTGGGCAGAATACTGGGCTGGAGATCAGACTCAGGTTCCAGCCCTCCTTTCCTCTCTGCCTCAAGCTGTCCTGGGTAGGCGAGCTTAGCAGGGGCCTGGCCTCTTTACTCAGCCTTCTCCCCTGTACCCTGGAGCGTGGGACCAGCCCAGAGGCTGCTGAAACTGGCCTCCCCTAACAACCTTATGAGATACCTGTAATAAACGTAGACTCCCAGGCTGCCAGACCTGCTGGAACAGAATCTCCTGGGCCAGGCCCTGGCCATGTGTGCACTTAATGGGCTTCCCAGGTCACTGGGTGCAGCTGGTCCAAGGCACGGGCTGGATCTCCGGAAGTGGTTGTGACCCTTGCGCTGACCGGGGATGAGCACGGCAGGACTCAGCACTGCATTCCCTCGCAGCAGGAGGCCTCTGTGCCACCTTAACCAGTACCAGCCGCTCCTCCATCCTGTTTGTTGGCCCTGCTGGCTTCTTTGAACGTTTCTGTGAGGTGCATTTTTGCTTAGTGCCGCTCAAACACCAGAATTTGTAAACAAGTCCGGCCATGAGCATTTCCTCTGAGATGCCCAGGGCTAGGAAATCCCTCCAAATCGTGTAGACCTTACCGTGTCCTAAACCGATCAATACCTCCGAGTCCTTGGTGTCTCTGCCCTCTCTCTGTTTTTGTGCTGCACCCCTCCCTCACCATGTGGGCCGGACATTGTGGGTTGACCACAGTGCCCTGCCCCCTGGCAGGGCAGATCCCCAGTAAGTGATCGTTGGGTGGGAGGGTGAGTCCGATGCTAAAATGCCAGCTGTGCCCCTGGTGGGCTGGTGCAGCCAGCTGCCTCTGCCGGCCCTGAGGTCCCCTGGGCATGAGGGTCATTCAGGGCTGGCCTGATCCTTGGCCCCTTCTTCCCTCCCAAGGCTCCTGGAACTTACCAAGTGGCCAGCTTCCCTAGCACCTGAGCTGCTTGGCTGGGCCACACACTTTTGCCTTGGGCCCAAAATGCACTCAGATGTGACTAAGTGGTCAATTATTCTTATCTAAGTGATTTTCAGGATGGCTCTTGATGCTGCTGGGGAGCTTGTTTCAACAGCCCAGCCACGTGGAACGGCCAGTTCCCAACAGGCTTTTTCTGGAGAGCAGAGCTCAGCTCCCTCCGACAGCTTTGCACGCCCGGGAAGTGGGGTACGGTACCACTGTCAGCATTGTCTCAGTAGGTGTGTGAATGGCTCTTGACGGCACCCTGGCGGGGTCTCCAGGGCCGAGAGTGTCTTGGAGGGTCAGTGTGCCTGGGGCACAGGGTGAGGGCGAGAGGCTCCTTTTGGTCCACAGCAGAGTGTACTGGGAAGGTACTGGCTCTTCCCAGCTCCCCGCTTGTGAGCTGTGTGTTCCGGGGCAGGGCCGCTCACTTCTCTGAAGTCTGTGAAAGGGTGATAAGAATCTCTGGCTACAGTGGGGTGGCTAGCAGAGTGCCTGCTTAGAGATGCTCCCTGCCTGTCCGTCACCCAGTGGTTGCCTGGGTGATCAGACTGGTCGTTGGAGAGGGAGACCACATTCCACGTAACCTTTATTATAGAACGTTGTTATAATTGTTCTATTTTGTTGTTAGTTATGGTTAACTTGTGCCTAATTCATCAATTAAACTTTATCATAGGTTTGCTTCATGGATGTGAGGAAAGAGCCCGGCGTCCACAGGCGTCAGCGCTGTCCGTGCTTTTGGGGACCTTGGATGCTTCCCCAGGGCATGAGGGGCGGGGCGACTGTGTGGAACTGAAAGAAACTGTGGAGATCATCCAGTCTAAGTCTGTCCGTTTTACAGGTGTGGACACTGAGATCCAGAGACCTGAGCACAAATGATCGCTCAGGGCACCGTTGGCACTGGAAGCCGATTCCATAGGGGCTGACCATGGGGTGGGCCTCGGCTGGCCCCGGCCCTTCCCCACTCCTGGCCCAAACCCAGCTCCCCAGATCGACAGTGTTGATGTCAGAAACACTTTTCTGATGTTCGGTTCTGTCAGAACGAACTTTAGCACTTCTGAGGCTTGGTAGAAATATAGGCTCGTTGCTGTGATGTCAGCATGTAGTTTACTATCAGTGTGTTCCGGGCTTTATCATTTTAGTCATGTTTAACATGCCCGCACCAGGCGTGCACTATTAAATCCGGCTTATTTTACATTCCTGTCCGGAATTATTTATTTGTAACAATTTCCTCTCTATCAAAAGACACAGCTAATGCTGTGTTTTAATGTGTTATTTACACACAAAATAACCTATTTACAACTTAGTATGCGCCGGAGGGAGAATGGATGGGCCCCAGTTTCCTGCATTCTGTTATATCGGAGTTTAACAATCTGGCTTGCTAATAGAACCATTTATCATTGGTGCGGGATAATTTATTTTATGTTTGTGGCCAGGTCTCACCGCCTCTGATCTCGGGAACGTTTTGAAGATAATGAAGTCAGGCCTGGTGTTTGGGGTGGATGTCGGACACCTGGAGGCATCGGGGGACCGAGAATAGAGCCTGTGGTGGACATTGGTGGGGGAAGCAGCAGAGCGGCCCATGGGAGTGCCGGGGCTCGGGGCTCAGCAGGCTGGCCCTTGCGGCTCCGCTGGGGATGTGCAGGGGGGCCTGAGAGGGGTTCCAGCCGGCGGGCAGGTGGAGCTTCCAAAATCCCCTCCCCGACCTCCACTCCCCAGGTATCAGGGAAATAGCCAAAGCGGTGTAAGGCAGGTCCTTGCCGCATCCGTCAGCCTGAAAGCTCACCTTGCAGTGGGCGGGGTCCTAGGCAGAGAGAGGTCCCTGGGTGCCACGGCCACACGTGACAGGGAGGGGCAGGGCTGTCTGGGGGACCCGTGGGACTGGGTGGGTGGGGAAGGCAAAGGCTTCCTGATTGCCCTGGAGTGAGTCCCAGGGGTGGCTGGGGATCCCAGGTGGGTATGTGGCCATTTGACCACACCGGCTGAGGTCCCGTGACTCTGCCAGAACCTTCCTTGTCTGTGTGCCGATGAGGAAAGCAGTGCCTCTGATTGAAGCCGCTGCCTCTTTGAGGCCCTGTGCCAGCACCAGACGGGGCACCTGAGGAGGGTGAGGGGAGGCATCCAAAGAAGCAGGAGCCATAATTCCCGTCCCCAAGAGCTTGTGGTCCCATGAGAGGAGCCAGACACCTCCTCTTACGATGCTGAGGTGGCCATTGCCGGAGGCCTAGGGTGGTCAGGGAAACTTCAGGGAAGGAATATGCCCAGAAAAGGGTCTAAATGCTGAGTAGGACCTTGCTAAGGCCACTGCCTGCAGCCAGGTGCCCTCTCTGACCAGTCAGGGTCTTACAGTGCTCAGCTGCGCTCTCAGACCCAGTGGCTGGGGAGAAGTTACCAAAGTGGCGTTTGCAAAGTGTGGCAGGGCTTAGGGCACGCCGTGGGGGTGGGGCACGGAGTGGCTGCCTTGGGGGGGACCAGCCAGCCCCCCTGGCCAGCGAGACTCAGGCTTGGGCAGAAGAGGTTTGAATCCTTGCTCTGCCACTTCCCAGTTGGGTGTCCTTTCCTGATCTGAGCTCCAGTGTCCTCATCTTGACAATGGACAAAATACTTCTCTTTTGAGGGCTAGGATTACAGATAAACAGTGTAAGGAGCGTAGAAAACACCTGGTCTGTAGTAGACGTTCTGTATAAAGTAGTAGCTGCTATTGGTATCATTATATGATTATTCTAGAACTTTTCCCAAGAGTAGTACACATGCTTCCGACAGATGTTTGAGAGCGAATGAGTGAGTGAGTGAATGAATGCACAGGACTCTGAGCTGAGTCTTCACAAGGAGTAGCAGTTTGCCCAGGTCGTGCAAAGGGGAACAGCATGGGCCAAGGTCTCGGGGTCTGAGAACGGCTCATTCTGCCAGCCCTTGGGGAAGGGGTCCCTTTGCTCCCCAGCCCCAGCCTCTGCCTCAGGGCTGGGGAGCCCTGTGAGGCAGTGTCCAGTGGCCCCTCTGGGTCTGTGCCCTCTGTGGATGCTGGAGGCCCAGCCCAGCCTGGCCCTGGGTGAACATGACTGATTTGGACTGCCCCACCCTGCCCCCTGTTCATATGGCCTCTCTTCTCCTGGGTGGGCGTGCAGGGAAGGGGCTGGGGGGGGGGGCTCTGTCTTGAGAAACTGCCTTTGGCTTTTTCCTTGAAGTTGGTCCTCGCTGGCCCAGTTGCCACTGGGCACCCACCAATGACTTATGTTTGTGGGGACTGGGAAGTCTAAAACCCAGACACCAGGCAGCAAGGCTCTGGTCCGGGAAGGTCATTTGTGTGTCCCGTTTCGAACGCTGACATTGGAGAGGAGGGTCTAGGTTTGGTGTGGCGCTGGGCAGTGGACACCAGGCACAAGCTTTTCACCCTCCTCAGTCCCCGTCATCCTGGAAATGGAGGGGCATCCAAGGGCAGCATCGTGTGTGGCAGAGCAGGTGGTCGTGCATAGTGTGGTGATGGTCAGGGCAGGAAGGCACCCTCCCCACCAGCTGAGTGCCTGAATTCACCCTTAGCTTTAACCTTGCCTCTTTGTTTGTACAGAGGCCCATGTTGTCCTATGCCCCTCTTTGTGACGTAGGTCACCAGGTGATAGCCTGGTGGCACTAGAGTCCCTGTGGCTGGTGGAGCTGACCCAGGGGAGAACAAGGTCACAAAGGGGAGCCCAAATTGCCAGAGGCACTTGGCTGCCTCTTTGAGTGGTGAGGCTAGGACCTTTGTCCCATTTCTGGTCCCTAGGGTCTGCTCATTGGTCACATCCCTCCAGGTGGTGTTAGTGATGAGGAAAGCAACAGGTGCCTTCAATGAGAGGCAGGCAGGTAGGGGGTCCACATCCAGGTATGAACATGGACTGCCCTTGCCGCCTCATCTGTAAATGGAGGTGAGGGAGCTTACCTGGCCAGTTCTGTGGAGGGTGAGGGCCTGGCATGTGGGTGATCGGGGGCTGCTGTTGTTCTCGTTGGAAAGTGGCATCTCCTGCCTGAGAGGGCCTGCAGCCACCCCTGGCTGTGTCATGAGTGGGCAGGGCCATGTAGAGCTCCCCAGCTGACCACAGCCCCCAGCGGTGTTAACCTGCTAGGCCCCCACCTTTCCCAGCTTCCCAGCTGTCCCGGCTGACTGTGGGGTGGGGGAGAGAAGGCCCAGCAGCTCCCCTCCTAGGAACCCTGTGTACCTAAGAGAATTGAAAACATACCTTCATACAAAAACTTGTGAACACATGCTAGAAACTGGAACTCAGATGTCCATTTGGGCAAATTGTCCATTCCCAATGAATGGCTGAACAAAGCGTGGTGTGTCTGCACGGTGGAATATTACTCAGCCATAAAAGGAAGGAAATGCTGATACGTGCTTTAACATGCATGAACCTTAATAGCACTGTGCTTTGGGAAAGAAGCCAGACACAGAAGGCTTCTTTGTATGATTTCGTTTGTGTGAGCTGCCCCGAACAGGCAAATCCACAGAGACAGAAAATAGACCAGTGGTCGCCAGGGGCTGAGAGGAGCAGGCAGCGGGGCTGGAGCTCCTTTTTGAGGGGATGAAATGCTCTGTAATTAGACAGTGGTGGTTGCATATTGCACAGCCCCGTGAATATGCTAGAAACCACCGAGTTTTGTACTTTAAAAGGCTGACTTTTATGGTATGTGAATTATACCTCAGTTTTTAAAAAGAAGGCAGGGAGGCAGGGAGGGTGGATGAGGAATAACGGAGGGGAAGGATGGGGAAGTGAGGCGAGGCCTGTGGCATCGGGGCCTGGCTGTGCTGTGGCCCTGGAGCCCCGGCACGAGTCCTCGGGCTGTCCCCAGGCTTCCTGAGCACCGCTGCCCCCCGGGGAGGACCTGGCTTCCTCTGGCCAATGAGCAGCTCCCCCAGCCAATTCTATAGGCTCCAGAAGCTCTAAAAATAACTGGAGTGGAAGGAGGGTGTTTAATGACAAAGTAAATAATTGCATTAAGGGTGCGAGTGTGGCCGGGAGCTGAGTAAATCACTTCCGAAGGAGCATCAGCCTCCAGCTAACTTCGAGTTCTTTATCACCACACTGCACCCTCCCGGGTCTCCAAATCATCGATCGTGGCTGGTGTTGTGGGCTCTGCAGCAGCGGGGGCTGCCGGGCCAGGCGGGGTCGGGGGAGACGGCCTGTCCGCGTGGCAGAGTGACCCTGCCAGGCCCACTCCTACTCCAGGTGGGGGGGTGCAGGCACCGGGGGCTGTAGCTTTGCTGGGAAGGGCCGGGGCTCAGTGGTACCTTCAGCTTGACAGGGTTGGGTTCTTCTACTCTTCTGAGTGGGGCCATCTGGTCCACTGAGGCTCCAAAATGGGAAAGGTCTTGCCACGGCCACATGGTGAGCATGTGAGGGAGCCCGGTAGGAAGCAGATCTGGGACTCCCGAGCCCTGGATAGGTTGCCAGGAGCAGTGGGCCTTAGAGCTCAGGGGTGTCTTCACCGTCCCCCCCATGTGTGATGTCATGGGGCCGCTGCAGAGCAACACCTGCAGAGGGCAGGTGCCGGGAGGAGTGCATCTCCCGGGGGGTTTCAGTTGTTTGACCTGAAGACTCTGGCTTGTGCCTTCGCTTCGCTGTCCTCCCACCCTCTACCCCATGGCCTTGACCTGTCCTCAGTGAGTCCCAGCTGGTGACTCTGGGAGCCATCCATCCTGTCTCCTGCCCCTTGGAGGATGGACAGGCAGCAGGGTGAATGCTGTGCCCCGAGAGGGCCATGTGAGGTGTGCGAGGGTATGGGAGGACAGCCACGGTTCCTTGGCCTGACAGACTGTGGCTCTTCTCCACGGAAACCGAGCCAGGACGCTTGTGGCAAGTGACAGAAGCCCACTAGGCCCTCGGACGGGACAGGGAGTTCTCAGCCTCCGTGACTGGGAGGCCGTGGCTGGCTGCACGCGAGGCTGTGACGATGTCGCTGGAACACTGCTTCCCTCTCTCCGCGTTCTCGCTTGGCTTTCCTCTCAGCGGGCAGCTAAGCAGCCTTGTCCTCACTGGGTGGTGAAGGGCTGCTGCAGGTGAACGTGAGCTCCGATGGAGATGACTGTCCCTCCAGGTGATTCCAGCAAAAATCCAGAGTGTCTTCTGGGTGGCCTGCCTGGGTCCCCTGCACCCTGTGAGCCCTTCACTGGGACCAGGCTGTGTGGTGTCCACATGGCCCCCCAGACACCCATGTGCTGGTGAGGAGGGTCAGCCTCCCTGACCTGTGGGCACTGTGTGATGCTGGGGAGGCCAAATAAAAATGTCCACGTCTCTGCAGCCAGCTGGGAGGATACCAGGAAGGCCAGGCACCTGTGTACTCACTGCTGTGTGGACTCAGAGCTCTGGCCCACTCCTGTGGTCCTCCTGTCCCTGGGCCTCCTGTGTGGGGCTGAACCTGTAGTGATCAGGCCCTCCCTTCCCTCCCACTTTGTCCTTTTCAAAGAGCTCCCCGTAAGGGAACACAAAGTGTCCCCGGGAAGTACCCGTGAGAGCCTTAGGGAGGAAATGCCAGAGCACACGGGGGCAGCCCCACAGGGAGAGGCCCTCAGAGGAGGGACTCATGGAAGCAGTCTCAGAGGGGCCACGTGAGCGAGACCTGGGGGTGCGGGCGAGATGGCACGTGTGGCCGTCAGGGCACAGGCGCCTGCCTGAGGGGGTTCACACCAAGAGACAGGCAGAGACGCCGTCGGAAAGGAGGCTTTGACAGCGGTGGGGGCCTTGGGTGCGCCGAGAGGAATCTGGACTGTGGGCCGTAGGGAGCCATAGAAGGGCTTTGAGCAGGGGAGGGACATTTAGAACAAACTCACGTTTTGCTGACTTGCCGTACAGCCTGGGACCTGGAGCATTCCGCCTGCAAACATGGAAAGTAGGTGATTCCTGCCGGGCTTCTCTGCTCTTGAGAAGATCGTCCCTCCTTTATTCCTTCTTCCGACTCCCTCCCTGCCTCTCTTCTGTCTCCCCACAAATGCTTATTGAGGGCCCACTGTGTGCTGGGGGATGTTCCTGTCACTAGGTCACAGCAGGGAGCACACAGGAAAGGTCCCCCCTTCCTGGAATGGACAGTCCAGTCGGGAGCTAACAGGCAATGACCGTGCCCCGAAGAAGGTGAAGGGGGTCTCTAGTGGGGTGGGGGCTCTTGAGGGGGACTAGGCAGTGTCTCAGGGTGTTCAAGCTGCTGCCTCTTCCGGATCTGCTGGTGGGGCAGAGTGGAAGGTGCTTCCTTGGCGAGGACAGAAGAGGCTGACGAGCTGGCTCAGGTGGTCGCTGTGCGTCGGGGCAGCTGCACACGCACGCCATGGCCCGGGCCCACCCCGCCTCAGCAGCGGCTGGAGCGGAGCCCCTCAGAGCCAGGTGCGCCGGTTCCAGCCGCTGTGGAGCTGGCGGCAGCTCCTCAGGCCCAGTTCTTTCCCTCAGGCACGGTGTGCCCTGTCTCAGCGGGCTGTGGTCAGGGCGGAAGCAGGGGCCCTGCAGCAGGGTGTTCCTTAAGACGGCTGGGAAGGGCTGGCTGCAGGCGAGTGTGGGGCGCCTCTCAGTCACTTCTCTCTGCCTGAGGTTGTCACCCCACAGTGAGTGGGCCTCTGGGACATTTCTGGCTCTTGGGGAGACTCTAGAGGGACCCCACAGTCTCTGTCTGGCACACTACCCTTTCCAGTCCCTCAGACCCCTTCTCACATCCCCATCCTTGCCACGTAGGTCCTGTCCTCTCCGTTTCTGGAACGTTCCCTCCTGGGCTGTCCTGCTCAGATCTGTGTCTCATGTCTGCACCTCAGGTCTGGCCCAGGTGGAGTGTCCCCTCATCCTGGCTGTCTTGAGTGGAGAACAGGAGTTCGCTACTCTTGTCAGTGAAGGTCAGAGCCCTGTGTTAACAGCAGAAGCAGGTGAGGCTGAAAGGGATGTCCTTGTTCGTGCAGCAGATCACCAGGCCCTGACCAGTGGTGTGGGGTACGGGACCATCTCAGAACCTTTATGAGCCTTGTTCCTTACGGAGGGTGGGGAGCCCTGAAATCAAAGTGGGAGACATGTGTCCTCGGTTTCTTGGAGGTACAGTTCCCCACGGGCACTGTGAGGCCCTGAGGAGCCAGCGCCAGCAACGGGGTGACATCCAGGAGAGGGTTCTGCAGAGTTCCCAGTGTGCCAGCATGCGTAAAGCGCTAGAACTTTCCTGTTAGTGCCCTGGGCTTCACTAGTGCTGAGCCCGTATCCTGGCTGGGAGACAGTTTTGTTTTTTGTGTATGTATCTCCAAGGATGAATCAGAAGTTTCTGGGATCCTAAGGCAAACAAAGCAAAATGAAACAGAAAGCAGAGTCAGTTTCATTGCGCTGTGATCGTAGGAGCTTCTGTGCTTTGGGGGTGGTGGGGGGCACGAGTGGCCTTTGAAAGTTCTTCCCCGAGGAGGTGGGGTGGAGGGGGCCCACATGGAGGCACAGCCCAGGTGACCTTGAGCTCCCCCATTCCAGAAACATGCCCACTGTGTGCAGCGAACAGCCCGATCCCTCAGGGGGTTATGTCCTGGGGAAGAGAGAACCAAGCCCAGCGTCACACTGAGACTCAGCCCTGCGGGCGTGAGGACCCCAGCTCAGCGGGTGCTCGCCTGGTCAGATAGATACCCCGTCTTCACATCCTGGACTTCACACGGCTGCTGCCCCATGCTCTTGCGTGGTCTTGTCTGTCCAGCGGCCTCTGGACCTTTGTTCTCGGGTGCTCCCCCCACCCCGGCCCCACTGTCTCCACGGCCTCTCCCCTTTCTTGAGTGCGTCTCGTCTCCACCAGGTCAGCAGGCTGTGCCAGCCCCGTGGGCCACCTCGTCTGGAGAAGGAGGTCGCCCCAGCCTCCGAGCCACCTAGGGGAAGTCTCAGACCGTGCCCTGATGTGAAGTCCCGTGCACACATGGCGTCTCAGCTCTAGTCTCCAGAAGCAGGCTCCGAGATGAGGGTTCCAGCACCTGTGGTTGATTTGGAGCATGAGTAGGGGGTGGGCAGGTGAGACAGGACAGGTGAGGCCAGTGACCCCTGAGAGCTGCTAGAGCTGCATCCCAGGGAAACGCCTCAGCCCTGTGCGGTCTGTCCCACCCAAGAGGAAGGGAGCCCAGGGCCGAACACCAGCTCCTGTCAGGCCTTGCTGGAGGGCGGCTCCGGCACGTGCAGCTGGTCACACTGTTGGCAAAGTAGGCTTTGGAGGCAGAGAAAACCCTCGGACGGGTCACCACAGGTGCTTGCTGGTGTGTTTGTGCCGACGAGGTGAAGGCACAGAACAGAGTGGGAACCAGAGTGTCTGCTGCACAGCAGGTAGCAGAGGCTCACAAGTTGTGATTTGTGAGGGCTTAGAAGTCCTTTTCCGTGTCCCTGTCTGTGATTTCATCGTTTGAGGTGAGTTCCAATGGCTTAAGGACACATGAGCAGTAGAATGGACACTTCCCAGGAGGAGGCAAACGGGACATCTGTGCCTCGGTGGAAACGAGCTTATCAGATTCTGTGTTAAGAGCAGGGTTTGGTGGGGAAGAGAATAGGAGGAGGGTCAGAGGCTGCTGCTTGGAGAAGGGGCCATAAATGGGTCTGAGGGCCCTGAAGATCCCTTCGGCACATCCTTGAGAAAGGTCCTGTGTCCTGTCTTCCTAAGGACGGTCAGCGCCAGCAGCCCAGGGGGCCGCAGATGACTCTTCCAGCCTGGCCTTCTGGAATGGAGGAGACCCTAGACCCGGAGCCCCAGGGATGAGCCTGATTCATAACCAGTCACTAAAAATATATACGGTGACATGAAAGCTGCTGCTGCTGAGCAGGCTCTCGCTGGCCATTGTAAAGATAAGTAACAGCAGTTGGAGGGCCACTTAAACTCTTACCTTTGGGGGATAGAGGGGTCTCTGCAGACAGTAAGTCTTTATCAGGAAATGTTTACTCGTAAAAACCCACAATGAGGCCTGGGAGAGAAGCCACCTCTGCCTCACAGAGCTGCAGCCCCTCGGTAACAGGAGCAGCAAATCACCGTGTCAAGTTGGGGGTGGGGGCAAGAGCTACACCTGCCGCTGCCTTCTAGACACCCTTGCCGGCTCCCTTCCCCCATCACTGGAAGGACTGTGACTGTCTGGGGTGGCTCCCTGACACCGCAGATTGAGTCCGAACTCTGTGGGCACATGTGGCTCCCGCCCACTTCCCTGGCTTCATCGTGTCCCTCCCACTGGTGGCTGTGCCCTCCCCACTCCTCTCCTTCCAGGCCGGCTCCTGTGTGTCCTTTCCGGGCCATTGCACGTGCCTCATGGCTCCTAGACACCCAGTCCCATGCCAGTTACGGGTCTGTCGTGGAAGCAGAGCCACGTGAGTGACACAAGGGCTGTGCTGGGACCTGCCCCCAGCAGCTGGGGGAGCGTGAGGCCTCAGCCACTGGTGCTGGGCCAAAGCCGCTGTAGGTCGATGGGCTTGTAGTGGGAGGGAAGAAGGCTGGGTGTGACGTGGGGGAGAGTGTGACCAACCGGAACCTGTGGGGACAGTGATAGCTCAGTCTGTCTCCCTCTGCGATGTCCGAGCCTCACGCAGCAGAGCCGGGAGCTGGGACGAAGGCTTCCCCTTGGAGCTGTACCGCTCCTGGCCCAGGGGCCGTGCAGGTGCCGAAGAGCCAGCTCCGCCCACGTCTCCAGGATGGGCCACAGACCCGCAGTGACGTGTGGGACCTGGAGGTGGCGAGCCTGCCACCCGGCATCGAGGGTTCCCCACCTTTTGCTACCTTAAAAATTACTGAAGACCCCAAAAAACTTGTTTATGTGGGTTATATGTATTGATAGCCACCTTACTAGAAACTTAAAGTGAGAAAACTTTTAAATATTTTAATTAATGTATTGATTATTTATTTAATTTTTATTTTTTGGGCGGGGAGAGAGAGAGAAACATCAGTGTGAGAGAAACACGTCCATCGGTTGCTTCCTGCACGTGTCCCTGCCAGGGACCGAACACACAGCCTGGGTGTGTGCCCTGACTGCGAACCAAACCCACAGCCTTCTGGTGTGCAGGACGATGCTCCAACCAGCTGAGCCACCCGACCAGGGCTTAGTTTTTCACTGCCTTGAAAGTAATGATAAACCCCTTATTTTTGTGAGAAGTAACTTTAAAAATAAACCTGTGAGAAGATGGGATTACACCTTTATAAACCCCCTTAACTTCCGGCTTGGTGACAGACTGCTGGGTTCTTATATCTGCTTCTGCACTCCGTCAGGTGCAGCCTGGGCTTTGGGTGAAATACAATATTGGAGGAAATCTGGCCTCCCGTCAGATACAGAGTTAGAAAAGGGAGGGGTGTTTTAAAAGCCTCTTCAGCTAATAGATATGCTTCTTTGATACTGCACCAACACTTGACACGTGTTTGTTTCGTTAGTGAATAACAGGGAATCCGAAACCCTATCAAAGGCCTTTCTGCCGTCTCTTCCTTAAAACCCACTGGCAAAACCCCACACCTTTATCCCAGTGTGAGTGAGCACTTTCCACTCCTGCATTATTTTGTACGTTATGCTTTAGTTACCTGGTACCTTGGGCTCTCAGAGTGGTGGCGATTTCCGAACGTGCAGTGAGAGGAGACAGATCGGGCCTCGGCGTTATTGTGAAGATGCCGCAGCGCTACGTGCCCTAAAAGAGGGCCTCTGCTTTCAGGCAGTCTGACCAGACCTAACCTGGAGCACACCTAGACGGGGGCTCTTGGAAATGAACTTGGAGCCAGGCTCCGTGGCCACAGCACAGAGCCCACGCAGCACTTCCGCAGGGTCCCTCCCAAAGCCGTGCCGGCACCCCTTGGAGCCGCTGGCCCCCCGGCCGCACTGCCCGCTCCCCTTCCTAGCCGCATTCCCGGCAGAGCTGTGTGTGCTCCCTGCCCGTGAGGACCGTGGCGCATCCCTCCCCGGATGGCTCTGCGAGGCCCCGTGCTCCCCAAGCTGCTCAGTCCGGGCGGTGGTCTTCCCTCCCCTCCTTCCAGCCTCACCAGTGCTTGCTGGCCCCTGCTCTTCCCCGGCTTCTGGGCATCGCAGCCCCTGCGTGTCCTCCCGCCCCTGCCCTCTCCCTTGGCTTGTCCTCAGCTCTCCCCTTGTCTCATTGGAGCCGCCTCCACAGGCCATTTCATGCTCGCCTGGGGGGCCTGCCCTTCTCGGCCATCGCTACCTCGTGACTCCCACACTCGTCTCACGGGCTGCAGACCTGCTTACTCCGAGGCCTACCTGACGTCTCGGCTGTCCTTGGACTCGGTGTAACCTGGGCTGAGTGCAGAGTGCTCCCTCCTGTTAACCTGAAAATCCAGGGCCTTTCAAAGTAAGAAGCAACAAGCATTTATTTGAGGTCAAAGAAGAGCTATTTGGGAAACACCGATTCTGGCAGGAGCCCACACAGCGTTCCGATTAGGAGACCAAGGCGAGGGGTGTTTGGGAGAAAGGGGAGGGGAGCAACCGCGTGAAGAAGGAAGGCGCTCCTGTTGGTGCAGACGGCACAGCAGGCGATGTTGATTTCTAGGAGCGGTTTTAATTTTCAGTCCGGTGTGCCCATCCTTCTTGTCATGATACCTGCTTCCTGTCTTCCTTTTACGCAGTTCTTTGTGACACACGGTCCCCTTAGGCTATTTGCGGCATAAGATGTGCAAGGCCATTCCTCTTGCTCTGTTTATTTTTTTTACATTTTCTACCTACCCTCAGACCACCAGGGCCTGCACTGAGGGGACAGTGTCCTTAGCCCTCACTTGTGTATGGTGGGAACTTAAGAGCCCCGTACCCCCAGATGGCCCGCGGGTCAAGTGCCATGGAACTTACCATGGCTGCTCCTCCCTAAAGCCTTTGCCTCCTGTTGCGCACGAGGCCCAGAAGAGTGCAGCCTTGCCCACTGAGTCACCATGAGCAAGGGGAAGGCTGGGAATTGGTAGGGTCCTGGGTCCGAAGCCTGTGCTCCTTCTCTGCCCCAGTGCCTTCCGAGGCATCCTGCTTTTGGTTCAGGCCACCACAGGACCCCATGCCTGCCCTTGGCAGACGTCAGAGCTGCTTGAGCCTTAGGGCCAAGTCCCTTGCAGACAGGTGATGGGAAGGGCCAGAAAACTCCAAAGAGCCCCAGCATCCATCCTTGTGGAGTGGCAACGTCTCCTCTAAGCCTGAGGGCTGGTGGAGGGTGGCGGCATGTGGCCTGGGACAGGCAGGCCTGAGTCTGACACCTGGGCTGCCACTTGGTACATTCAGGGTTTTTCCCCCATCCAAGAGGAAGAGATCCCTGCGTCCCGCAGCAGCCCTCCCCCGGGAAGGAGTGTGCAGGTGCCAGGGGCCCTAAGCAGAGATGAGCTTGTGTGCTGACCCTTCCAACTGGCTGGGTCCTCATCTGGTGCTGATGTCTCGGGTGTTTAGTGCAGATAAAGTCAAGAGCCAGGCTAGGCCCTGACATTTGCTGACTTCTTACAGGGTGGGGGCTCTTACAGCAAGACCAGCAGGGTCCCCCAACATGCTGTGTCCATCTCCCCACGCTCCCCTCCTGCCTCCCACATTCCCAGCCCGATACAAGCACTTCTGACCCTCCCGAGGTCGGTCGGGCTCTCAGGCCAGTCTGTGCAGGGGACCTCTCCCACCTCAGCATCTTCCTCTAGGCCTCTGTGTCTCCACAAACCAAGGCTCCTTCAAGGCCAAATTCAATTCGTCAAGTCTGTTGAATTCAGAAAGCATTTGGGTGTTTACGGCAGGCCTGCTGGTTAGTAAGTTGCCAAGGCTACCAGGCCATTAAGTGGTTCAGCCAGGACTTGAACTTGAGTCTGTCTGAACCCCAAGTGCAGGCCCCTCTTCCTTTATAGTGTTGTCCGCCCCTCCCGCCTCCTATTGACAGCCTGCTTACCTAAAGTATCCCCAGCCCCTGCTCTCTTTAACTCACACCTACCAGGTTCAGGTTTATGTGCCAGGAAAACATAAATGTGTTAGAATTGTTTCTAAACCAAGAGTCCAGGAGCTCTGAGTAAGGGCGCACTGGGCCGTTTTGCTTAGTGCAAGGCCTCTGAGCCACAGTTAGGGGCCCAGGGGCTTCTTGTTCTTGCTGGGTCCCTGGCTACATGAGGGGTGAGTGACTTCCAGACAGGTGAGGTCTGTGCTGCACCTCAAAGCACAGACAGCAGATAATTCAGAGCGGCAGGATGCAGGGAACACAGAATGCTTTTACGTTCTCCCTTCATTCCCTCCTACTTTTCTCCCTTTGCTACTGTTCTGCCAGCAGCTGAGCCCTGATGGCAGACACAGAGGCTTCTGTGACACGAGCCTTGGCCTTAACAACAGTGAATCTGAAAGGGTTTGTGACAGGCAGTTTCTTCCTCTAGTTGCAGGCATGGTGCTGGTCGCTGTGTAAATACCGCACCACCTGAGCCCACAGGGGGCTCACCAGCCTGGAGGTGGGATTGACAAGCACAGGGTTAGCATCTCTGTGTGGTCAGGATTTCAAGAGAGTTAGCTTCAGCTGCTTCTTCCTGCCTGTGAAGGAGGGGAGGCAGGGAAGGCTTCCTGGAGGAGGCATGCCTGAACCGGTTTCCGAGGGATGAATAGGAGTTCACGAGGCAGAAAAGTGTGGCGTAGAGAACAGAACATGAGCACAAGCATAGGGAAGGGCGACAGCTAAGAATGTGTGTATCTGAGAACCTCTGACTGCTTTGCTGGGGGAGACGACCTCTGGCAGCTTCTCCTAAAGCATCACACCCTAGGAGCGCTGGGGTTGACAAGGGCTGGTGACAGAGAGCTTCGGGCTGGACCCTGTTGCCCTCCGCTTTTCTCTGCTCCGTGTGCGTTCTCTCTGGCTCCCTTAGAACCAGAGCACCGACACGAGGGCGGGTTTTGGGAACAGCTTCTCTTACCCGCATCCACTCAGGCCCCGCTTTCTCGTCCAGTCCGAGCTCTCAGCTGTTGCCCTCCTGTTTGCCGCGTTCACAGCGACCCGGCTGTGGGGCCCCGATAGAGGTACTGTGTGCTTTCATCCCGGCTGGACGCCCTGGAAGCTGGAGAGGGTTAAACCACCAAACCAGCTGGTGAGCATTAGTCCCCTCTCCAGGCGATAACGTCAGAGGCTGGTGCCGGAGGAAGGAAGGCTGGTTGGTGGCTGGAGACAGAGCTGCCCTGAGCTTCTCCCGGGTGGGCTCCTGGCCCGGGGCCCTGCCCCGGCAGCCCCCAGGTAGGCGGGCCGTGGCTGCGTGGGCCTTCGGAGGATGGCGGGGACAGTCGCCGGCCTGCGTGCGTGTGCGTTTGCGTTCCTTCCATTTGTGAGTTCGCCTCCTGCGGTGGCCAGAACTTCGGTGGAAGCGGAAAGGGTGTGGGTGCTAAAGCCGCTCTCTTGCTGTTGGGGAGGGCGCCAGCTTTCCTGTAAGCAAACGCTCAAGTATCCGTCTGGACAGGGGCTTGTGCCTTGTAGGCAGCACAGTGGGTGGGGAGGATGGGCTGCCCGCGGCTTCGGGGGCTCGGAGAGGGCGCTCCCTCTGCTCGGGTGTGCGGGCCTGAGTGGCCAAAGGAGCAGTTTGCTGAGGTGGCTTAAGTGCACATTTCCTCGATCTTTGACTGGGAGGCCTTTCGGGGAGGGGGTTGCCCTGTGTTGGCTGGTGTGTGGCCTCTCGTGGTTTCCAACACCTGGCCTGCCCCTCCCCTTTTCGGGAAAAGTGTCTGCGGGGGCCCAGAACGTCGAGCCCCGCCAGTCCGCTCCTTTCTGACAGACAGCCTGTTCCGGAATGGCCAGCGGAGCTGCCACTGAGACGCGATGGGGTAGCGTTTCCTGGGGGCATCTGTGTTTTGGGGGGCCTCACGCAGTTGCAAAGGTGCAGGTGCGTCCTGTGGTTCATTTGCTCCTGGACTTCATGGATGCAAGTTACTGGGGCTGGTATGTGATGTATTTTCCTATTTTGACTGGACACTGGGAGAAAAATGTCCAAGTTGGGGAGCGGCCTGTGTCTCCACCGGGCAGCAGTGTGAGGGGAGTTCCTCCACAGAAGAAGCTGGCAGATCCGGCAGAGGGTTAGGATGGCGAACAAAAGGGGGATCTCAGCTCTGAGGAGAGGTCTGGTCTTGTTCTGGCCACCTGCCACACGCACATCTGGCAGTGCGTCGGACCCCAGGCCCAGACCCACAGGTGGGTGGTGGGGTCTGCCTGGATGTCTGACCGAGAGCTGGGTGTGAGGATGAGAAGAGGTTATGGGTGGGCCTGGTAGGGGACACCCACCCTCAGTGGGGCACCTGGCTTGCTCCCTGTCCCTCATCCTTCCTCCTTAAGGTGTCACACCCACTCAGACGGTTTTTCTACTTGTCCTGACCAGCCCTTACATGGTTACCCCAGTCTGCCACGGCCCTCAGAGGCAGCTGCAGTCCCCATTTTACAGATGGGGAAGTCGAGGCTCTTCACTATTGGACAGCAGAGCTGGACAGCTGTGGTGCTGGGCCACTCTGAGCCTTCCCAGACTGGACCACCATCCACAGTGCCCAGTGGGTATTCTTGTCAGACTGTAATGCCATGGGGCCCTGGGGAGAGTGGCTTTGGGGAAGCAGGCTGCTGGCCCACGGGTGCTGTGTCCCATGCCTCTGATTTGGAGAGAAGGCCGTGTGGCTAAGGCCTGGCTCAGTACACGTTCACACTCTGCCACTGACCAGCTGGATGGGTCCTGGAGCGAGCGCCCTTTGGACCTCAGTGACCCATTGGTAGAGCACCCACCTGGTGGTGCACGAATTAGTGCAGGAGTTGAGCGAGCTGTCATCAGCGAAGCCCTGGGAACAGTGCCTGGCAGGGGGTACGCTCACAAGAAGTATAGTGGGTAAAGGCAGACTTCCAGAGTCACTGGTCCCACACCGTGCTGTGGGTCCAGCACCTGCACACAGTAGGTGCTCAAGGCAACGTGGTGGGGAATGGTGTTGCTGTGGCGTGAAGCACGTGGACAAAGTGGCGTTTTGGAAGCACGTTATTAGCGAGCAGCTGGTGGGTCACAGGGCTCCAGAACCTTTGTTCCCCCACCTCCTGGGCCTCTCCGCACTGCGGGGACCCCTTGTGCCCCCATGCCACAGTTAACACCGAGAGACGAGGTGCTCGTCACCCGCCTCCTGGCCCCCGCTTCGCACTACAGAGCGAAAGTCATAGGCACAGAAGACAGGAATACCTACGTAAATTACGTGTTCACCATTTTTCTGACTATGAAAGCAATCCGAAAATTTGGTTAACACAGGAAAGCACAGTGAGCAACCAACACATTCTTCCCTGACTCTTCCCCCATCGTCCGTGTGCTGGTGTATTTCTTTCCAGGTTTTTCTTGCTATGTAGTGATTTCTGTTTTTAAGTCTGGGGTCATTTAAGGAAATTTAAAAAAAAGCCAAAAGCGATTCTCTGGGCTTTTGGAATTCAGACCTTCAGAGGAAGTGGTACTGACACAACCAAAAATGGCTAATCTCTCATTTGATTTTATTTAAAATATAGTCCAAACCCTTCTTGTCTCTCATCGTGGCTCTGCGGCAGGTGCCCTCAACTTCCCCCCTTCTCTACCGAATGGCCCAGCAGTGGCAGGCCAGAAATGTTGGGGAGACACCTGCACAGGTGCACGCAGAGTCTGCAGTGAGAGACGGGAGAAGGGCGGGCAGGCATCTGGGGTGGGGGCCCGCTCCTGTCCCTGCTGGTGGCTTGTTTCCAAGGTGAGGCAGCTCTTGACATGCCACAGGCTGCACACCGTCTTTGCTGTGCCTTTGGTCCCTGGACTTAATGAGTTCTGCAGGGACTCTCTGCTGTAGCTAAAGATCATTTACCTGAATTGCTTTTTAATTTCTGCTACGGGAAGCTGCCCCTGGCGCAGTATAATTACATTATAATTTACAGCAATCCCAAATCTATAAATTCAGCCATCCTGGTGGGGGAAGGGACTGCGGCTGTACAGGCTGGGGGGTGGGGTGGGGAGGAGGACCTTTCCCATCACTGAATTTACCTCTGCTCCTTGGTGCAGGTTTCAGTCACTGGACAAGTGTGGGAGAAGCAGAGAGGGAAATGCTTCTTGCCCAATATATGCTGAGGTTGCCTTATCACCAAGGAGCGCTCAGTGTGGAGCTGGCTTGTGGGAGAGGACCCGTGTGTGATTTAGCATCTCTCTGATCTGCCTGCTTGTGGCAGTTTTTCCGTGGGACTGGGGGAGCGCACGGAGGTGGCTGGCCTGGGGACATCCATGGGACACCTGGGATTGGGAGGAAGGGTCAGACTTGTTCCTGGATTCTCTCTCTCCCCACTGCGGGCTGGGGAGATGAGACATGAGGCTCAGGGGTCTAGGGAAATGCTGGTCGTGACTGAGGCACTCATTCTGGCCAGAAACCAGGGAGCCCTGTGGAAGCTACACCCCATGGGCCTCTCACAGGCAGGGCCAGGGGACGGGGCAGTACCCAGGGTGCAGGCTGAGAGAGTCTTTCCTCCCTGCACCAGCTTGCTGAGACCCACCGTCTGCGCCCATGGATCTCCACGTGTGGTGGCCCTCAGCTTCCCACACCCCTGTCCCTTCCTGTGAAACCGCACACAGATCCGGACATTCAGACTTTCTGTGCACAAGGGCAGGCAGTTAATTCATGGGACTCCGTGGTGAATTAGCTAAAGAAAAAATAGTCCTTTCCCATTTATTAACTGTGGAAATCTAAATGTTCTTATCTCGGGTGATTTATGTTGTGATGGCTTTTTTTAAAAAAGTGAAATTGGGAGGCCACAGCATAGCAAAGACAATGGTGGAGCTTTGATTCAGAGAGGTTACCTCACTCACCCCAAGTCACACAGCTGGTAGAAGGGGATAAGGCAAGTTTATTGTGTGTGTGTGAGTTTAGGGCAACACAGGGCAACAGAGGCCAATGGGGAAGGTGGGGTGGTGGGGGAGGTGGGTAAACACTGGCCTTGCTGGTTATCTGTTCTCCCAGAGGTGGCATTGGGGGTGGTGGAGCCTCCCCCAGAGGGTGTGGAGTCCCTCTCCCAGCCCTGAGGAAGCAGGTGGTCCTCAGCCTACCTTCTAGGCTTTGGCTCCTATGCCTACGAGTGCTGGGGCTCAGATGGTGGACCTGTGGCTTCAGCGTGGCCCTCCAAGTACTCCCCTTTGCCAGTGGCCCTCACTCTCTCTGGCTGAAACCCTTCCCTGGCCGCCTCAGGCCTGTACCCGTGCTTCTCCACTAGCTCAGAGGAGGCGTCTTAGGGGGTCTTTGAGAATCTAAGTTCACCCTGGGGGAGCGTGCTGTGAGGTAAGGTGTCCCCACAGCCCGATGTCCAAACCACAGTGAGGCACTAGGACTTGAACTCTGTTGTCAGCAACACCACCAGAGAGGGAAGTGCCTGCGGTACCTCTTGAAGTGGAGTCCACGGGCCTCTGGAATCACTCAAGTGTGATCTGGGGTTTGTGCAGAATTTAAGCCACTGCTTAGCGTCTGCAAGGATTTACTCCTTTTGAAAGAGATTGTTTATCCCTCAGGCTGTAGAAGCACAGGCCCACAGGATAAAGCCCTGCACACTCTGCAGCCATCCCTGACCCTGCATTAAACCACCTGTCACCTGATAATAGCTGTGCAGCAATTTCTGCCACAGTGTTCCTTCCCAATCCTTTGCCCACCTCCTCCAGGAAGCTTTCCTTGATTACAGCCCTCCTCCACATGCCCCTCCCTGTTACTTCCTGCTGTCCTCAGAGCCCTCTGTGTCTTCTGTCTGATGGCTTATCTCTGCCTTTAGTCTGTGCTTCTCCAGGCAGAGCCTGGGCTGTGTTCTGTCCACAGGGACTAGGCCTGCCTGCCAGGAAATGTTTGGATAGCTAGGCAGAAGATCACAGGGACATCTCCTTCCTGTGTCTACTGGTGCACAGATGTCCCTGCACGAGCCTCAGTGGTTCAAAGCTTTGTACTCCAGCTGTGGCCCATCAGCATCCCTCTGAGGGACAGGATGCCAGGGGTGAGAATCCCACAGGCCCTCGCTGCTGGGCACTATGGGAGGTGGCCGAGTGACGACTGCCTTTGTTGTGACAGAGCAGAGCTTTGGGCCTCAGCCAGGCTCCGTCCAGAGGCAGCTGCGATTCTGGCAGCAAGTCCAGTGGGGGGGACTAGGAGGGAGCTGTGGCTGGCGTGCACCTGCTTGCACCCTACCCAGCAAATTCGGCTTGTGCGAGAGACAGAGGGAGAGACCGACCCAGGGGAGGCCAGGTGTGTGCATTTGAGCAGTGCCCGTGCCCACCGCTCCGGTGTCTGAGCGCACTAGAGCTGGCGTGGAGTGACGTGCGAGCGAGCTCTGCTGGTCTCCACCAGGTCACGCCTGCTCCCACCTCACACACCACGAGCTCCTCAGCTGGAGCTCGTGCTTTCCCTCTGTCCGCCCTTGGAGTTCTAGACACAGGCCTCTGAACACACACAGCCAGCTCCCACTGTTGCATCGTGGGTGGGGGCGGCGCGTGTCCCCACGCAGAGGAGCCGCCAGAACTGGACTCATGAGGAAGCAGGTCCACATCCCCGTGGAGCCTCCCTGAGGTGGGCACGGGTGACTGGGTTCACGGGGAATTTTGTCTAGTGGACAGACATTAGCCTCTAATCCCTGCAAAAGATGAGAACCCCTGTATTTCGTTTTTACAGACTAGGGACCTGAGACTGAGACAGAGTAGGTGCTGTGAGCCACACAGGTCGGGGAGGTGGGTTTGGACCCATCCTGTTGGATTTCAAAGCCTGTGGCCACTCCACTTCAGGCCAGCTCGAGAAACGACTTGAGAATCAGGCAGCCAAGTCTCCCTGTAATCACTGTCCCCCAGCGACGACCTTCGGAGCCAGCTGCAGGTCATCCCAGGCAGCTCTCCCTTTCCCTGTCCTCCCCTCGGACGTGGGGTACACGTCCTTCCCCCTGCACCTCCCCACACCTCAGGCACGTGAGCCACTGGGGTTCCCGGGACGAGGAGAGCTCCCACCACCTGGCTCTCTCATCCTGAGTCCATGAGGGACCGTTGTGTCCCCAGCTCCTAGAACAGTCAGCACCGTATGTGTCCATAAATGTTTTGTTGAGTGAATCACTGATCAGACCATTGCTTCAGAAACTTATCCAGAGCCAGCTCAGAGGTGCAAATCTGCAGCTACGTTGCCTGGCCCTAGTGCCCTCTTTCAGGATGGTGGACAGGCCCAAATTCAAGTTTCTGCTGATACTTCTTACTAGGTGGCGAACCCAGCCCACCCGAGCCAGGGCCTCTGCTTGGGAGCAAATGAAGAGTTGATAGGATTCACACCCGCTGTGACGGCCAACATCACAACAACAGAAAAATAACAGGTGTTGGCGAGGATGCGGACAAATTGGAACCCTTATGGCGGTGGGAATGTACAATGGGGCAGGCACTGGGAAACAGTTGGGGAGTCCTCGAAAAATTGCACATAGAATTACCACATGACCCGTCAGTCCCACTTCTGGCTGTGCACGCAGAAGGACTGAGGGCAGGGACTTGAGGAGACGGGTGCGCACCCACGTTGACAGCAGCATTATTCACGACAGCCAGAGGTGGCAGGGACCCGCGTCTAAGCAGCAGATGAACGAATCCGCAACAAGGGGCATCGGCATTCAGAGGAACACTAGTTGGCCTTGAAAGGGAAGGGAATTTTGATGCACGCTCCACACGGATGAACCTTGAGCATGTCAGGCTGAGTTAAAGAAGCCAGTCACAAAGCAACAAGTAGCGTGTGACTCCACTGACACTAGGTGCTTAGAGTCGTCACATTCACAGAGATGGAAAGTAGGGCGGTGACCTCCGGGGCGGGGGAGGGGAGCGGGCGATTGGTGTGCAGTGGGGGTGGAGCTGCAGCACCGGGAAGTCCCGTGGAAGGGGGTGACGGTTGCACAGCAGTGTGAACGAAGGTGCGCAATGCCCCTGAACTGCACGCTTAAAAATAGTTGAAATGGTAAAGTTTGTTATGCATATTTTACTACAGTTTTCAAATTTAAATGATTTTTTAAAAAGTCAGTGAGGAAGGAGCAGTTCCAAAGACCCAAGGACTTTTTTTGTTGTTGTTAATACTCACCCAAGGACATGCTTATTGAGAGAGGGAAAGGAAGGGAGAGAGAGAGGGAGAGAATCATCGATCGGTTGTGTCTCGTAGGCACCCGAACCAGGGATGGAACCTGCAACCTAGGCGTGTGTCCTGACTGGGAATCCAGCCCATGGCCTTTCGGTTTGTAGGTCAGTGCTCGAGCCAACTGAGCCACACCAGCCAGAGTGGGGCCTGTTGACTCTTCAAGCTGTGATGAGCCCTGGGACCCTGGTCTGACCTCCCCCTTGTTTTATAGATGCGCGGGGGCACGCTGGGGCACGGCCCAGGCTGCCAGAGGAAATGCTCATTGGACCCCAGGGGGTTGTTCCCTCAGAAAGCCACCAACCATGAAGCCAGCCTCGAATCTGGATCCCGGGCCTCGAGACGTCCGGGACGTTGGAGCTCTCCACCCCGGACAGATGCTGAAGGTGGAACCTAGGGAAAATATGTTGGTTTGAGGAATTTAAATCTGATGTTTTTTCTTCTCCGCAAAAAGAATTAAAATCTAGCATAAGCTTATTACAGGCAGGCTGAGGTTATTTTGGGAAGTCGCAATTAAAGGTTTTATACTTTTTCTCTCCTTTTTGCCCTTGCAGCCTGCACAGGTCTGTGAAGCTATTAAACCTTCACCCAGCCCACAGCCCAGAGGAATCTGTCCTGCCCCGTTTCTCCTCCAGTTGCACGCCTTGGGAAAGAAAAGAAAGTTAAATTCATATTAATTACAGCCAAATCCGCTCAGTAAGCACTTGCCGAACATGCTTGGAGATGAGGTTTAAAGCTCTCCTCCAAACACAACGGTAAAATGAAAGGAATAATTTATTTGGTCAGACACTATAATTTGCCACGTTACTCCACTTCTCTTGTTACTAAAATGGATTCTCTGCTGAGACCGTGACTTCCAGCTCCCAAAAACATTGTGCGTGGTCACTGTTCATCACAGCCTTCTGCAAGGTCTGCCTTGTCCTGCCCCCGCCCCCGCCCCCTCAGGCCGGGGCCAGGCCCGGGTGTCTCAGAGCAGACGCACAGCACACTCCCCCTCATGCACGCACTCACACCCCCCCTCACATGCTCGCAGCCTCACACCTGTGCACCCTCTGACAGTCGCACACACAGACACAGCCATGGTCACATACAGCATCACACACGCACACCCCCCCTCACACACCCTTACGGTCACACGCGTATAGGCACACACGCAGTCACACATACTCATGTGTGTGAAAAGCAGAGAAAGCGTCAAAGCAGCTTGGTGGTTCAGTGAACTCTCTGAGTCTCAGAGCGGGTCTGTTGTGGGGGTGCGGCTGTGTTTCTGACCACAGTTCGTGTCTTTAGGACGACAGTTTTCTCGAAGGTGGTTTAGTGACTAAGACCTCAGGCCTAGGAGCCGGACACTGCTACGTTGAGCCCTGGCCCACCCGCTGACCAGCTGTGTGGCACTCAGCAAGTAGAATGGGCCCCAGCCTGTTTCCCACCTCTAGATGGAGGTAACAAGGCACTGGCCCCCAGGATGCAGGCAGGGAGTAAATCACATTGTGCGCAGTGACTTTGCCAGGAGGTCCTCAGCTCCTTGGCTGGTATCATGGTCCAGTAATGCCTCGTGTCTTACCCCTCACCACGTGTCACCTTGACTGGGGCTGTGGGCCAGGGCCTGGGGGGAAGGAGATCCTGCCCCCTCCAGGGTGGCTGCAGGAGGGGTCTGTGTGGGCTGGAAATCCTGCATGGCCACCAGAACCCTTTCCTTTTGGGGACTCCTTCCTTCCTCAGGGCTTTGGGGTGTCCAGAGGCAAATGTGGGGCCAAATTCCCATGAGCCCTGAGTCCGCACTGTGCTGGCTGTTCAGCTGGAAGGGGCTTCCTGGGTGGCGCGCTTGTGTGTGTGTGTGTGTGTGTGTGTGTGTGCGTGTGGGCACACGTGCATGCTTACAAGAGGTGGCTGTTGAACAGAAGAGCTTTGGGTGAAGATTGTGGGAGGTTTGCATGTCATTGTTCACTGTTGCCTGGCGGGAGTCTGCTGGTGGTGGGTGGAGGCCTTTCTGACCGGCCACGAGCCATGTCCACCCTCAGTCTGAATACCGCCGTCCTGAGGGCCAGCGTCTGGAGGGCCTCTTGGTGCTGCCGGGTAGGCTGTGTGGTGCCGCCATCAGGCAGTGTTAGGTCCCCCTGGGTTGTCACGCTGGTCTTTGTGGCTTCCATCCTTCTGCCTTCAGAGAGGGTGCTGCTCCCTCTGCCCCTGTGCCACCCCTGTGCCACCCTCAGCCCTCGGTTCTAGGGTGCTGGGCGAGCAGAGGGGCTGGCTCCTCTGGGCCCTGGGTTTGCTGTGCCTGTGCGTGTGCAGGTTTGGGTTCACAGCCTGTGTATACGCAGTTACATGTGGTGCCCGCCGGGCCCCACCCCCATCTGTGGAGAGGGCTTCGTGGTGCTGGCGACCTGTGTCCCCACGCGGTGACATTGGCAGCTCTGTGTGGACCTCAGGGCCCATTTCACCCAGGCCCAGAGCTCAGGGCAGATGAGGGGCAGGGGGTTTGTTTCCTGGGGCTCCTACAGGTCAGGCAGGTGCCATGCACTTTGGAGGACATGCAGGGGAACGTGCAGGTGGTGGGAAAGTTATCTCTCTGGAAGCTTCCTGGCCGGTCCAGCCTGGGAGACAGTATCTCCCTGCCTGGCTCTGTTCCCATCTGTCTGCATCCTTGGGTGGCTGTCTCTGCCTCCCTCCTCTTGCTCTCGCTGTGCACCCTGACTTTGTCGCAGTCTGTGTCACTGTTTGATGGTCTGTCTGCACCTCTTCTCCTGTCTCTGTTTCTCATTCAGTGCCGGGACATGCGTCTCTCTGTCTCTCCATTTCTCATTCAGTGCCGGGACATGCGTCTCTCTGTCTGTCCATCCCACGGTCTCACTCTCTGCCTCTGTGTCTCTGTCTGTCTCCCCGCCTCTCTTGTTTTCATCCCTCTCTGAGTCTCTGCTATTCTCCCTGTTTGTGTCTGACCTCTCTCCCATATCTGTCCGTCTCTGCACTTTGAGGCTCACTCTGGGTGGCACTGGGCCCTGCCACGATGCCTGTCCACTCTCTGCCGGGCCCCAGGAGCAGACCTGAAGTTCCTTGAGAGTGTTCAGTCTGGGCCCTGGTAATTGTGCTCACCCGGCAGTCAGCTAGTGTTCCTCCCAGGAAAGCCCTCCCGGCACAAGATCTCCCTGCAGTGAGGGGACAGGTGCCCGGGGCCACCTTAGTGGCCACTGGATGCTGGCCTCAGAGCCAGGAAAGCACCTGGGTTTTCCTGCAAGAAAGCCGTATGTATCACCAGCCAGACAGGCTCATGCCCAGGAAGGAAAAGTTTGGCTGAAAGTATTTTTACTCCTTTTTCTTGGTTGGAGGTGTTCAGCAAAATAACAGTTTCCATTCCATGTGCCAGAACCTGAGAAAAGAGCTTTGTCACAGCCCTATGGTCTGCATCTCGTCCCATTTTGTGGTGGCAGTGAGCGGGTCGGGGAAGGAGGTGGTGCACGCTCTGGGGGCTGGGAGTGCGGATTTGAATCCCACCTGGACACTTACTAAGGCCCTCAGCTTCTCCAGACCCCAGTGTCTCCCTTTGTAAAAGGGGTTAATCGTTACCCTCACCTCATGGGGCTGTTGTGGGGATTAAGTGAGGCTGTGCTTACTAAGTGCCTCCATGTGGTAAGGATATACGAAATGCTGTTGGAATCAGAAGTGCTCTGAGTGTTATTGCCCAAAGTTCCAGCCAGTGGAGAGGCGGGAGGGACTGGGCCATGCTGGGCTGCGTCTGCGCGGCACCGAGGAAAGCATTACGCCCCACGCAGGCTCCATAGTGAGTCCTGTAGCTGGTTCTTTCAACCACCGGTTAAGACCAGGAACATCGTGTGGCATTTGCTTGGTGATGAGGGAGTGGGTGTGGATGGATGTCCCAGCCGGTCCATGCCCACCTGGTCCACTGGTGGCACAAGAGCAGGGCTCCGATGTCTTCTCCTCTGCCTGGGAAGGCGAGCCCATGCCAGAGGCACGCAGCTCTGTGCGTGCTGGGAACCTAAGCCTCCACCGCCTTGTCCTCCAGGCCACTTGGGACAGGCAGTTGCTCACCCAGGGAGCTTGGCTGTTTGGGGCTGGCTTTTGTGTCTGCCCTGGAAGGGGACAGCATGTCCACCTCTAGTTCCAACCTGGGCCTGGGCAGATCTCGGCCCTGGGCACTGCTCTGCCCCTGGGCTGCGACTCCGTTGGAGTGGGTTTGGCCATTCGGGAAGTAAGTGACTTTCTGCTTTGAAGGGAGCTGGAGCTGGAGCTGGGCTGGAGGCAGCTCTGTCCGCCCTGGCTGTGTGACCTGGGCAGGTCACTTCTCTTCCTGAGCCTCGGGCTGCTGGGTCCTTTGGAGGAGACATGGCTGTGTTAGGTAGCGCCAGGCCTGGGGCGGGGTGAGGGGGTGCTCACCCCTGGCCAGCAGCAGGCAGGTTGGAGGCTTAATGTCCTATCTGTCTAGGACTAGGAGACAGCGGAAGGGATGCTGACGTGATGGTGTGTGCTCAGAGCCCCGGGCATCTAAGCGGCTTTGGGCCGGCAGCCTGGGTGTGCATCACAACTGCTGCTTCCTAGCTGTGTGACCTTGGGCAAGTCACCGCACCTGTGTGCGACCCGTTTCCCAGATGCAAAACCCGGAGAGTCTGACCGCCCTGCAGGGCTGTCGCGGTGGTGACTGGAAGCCTTTTCCCCACGAGTGTGGTAAGCGCATGCCCTCAAGTGTGCCCTTCCCCTCAAATCGTCTTCTCTCCATGGGCTTTGGTGCTCAGACCACACGGCAGCCACCTCCCACCTCAGAAGTCACCGCCCTCCACCCGCCCCACCCTGATGGGGGCGCTGAGGCCTGCCCAGGTTCCTAGGTTAGGAGGATCCTTCAGCTCCCCAAACCTTTCAGGGCAGTTCGGACAGAGGCAGGCCATTTAGGGACACTCGGCATTTGAATTTAAGATTCTCTTTGGGCAGAATCCACAAACCGAGGCTTAAAATTCAGTTGGAAACCAATCCCCAGGCCTCCCAAAGTCATCTCAGCGCAGTTCTTGAAACCCCCAACTTGTGCCTGAGGGGTCTGTGGGCGGCTGGTGTGGCCTGCCTGAAGTCGGGTGACATGGACACCCCTGCACAGCTCTCGGGGTGCCACGGCCCTGCAACATCCCGCTCGAGTCCTCTGCATAATGTACAGTCATGCTTAAAAAAATAGGTTTTGTTATTGTTTTAAATCCTCACTCGAGGATATGTTTATTGATTTTTAAAGAGACAGGAAGGGAGAGAGAGAAACATCAGTATGAGAGAGACATTGATGCGATGCCTCCTGTGTGCACCCTGACTGGGGATCAAACCCACGACTTTTTGGCGCACAGGGTGATGCCCCAGCCAGCGGAGCCGCCTGGCCAGGGCAGTGGGTTATATTATTACACAGATACGGTGGGACCAACAATCGGGAGGCAACTGCCACCAAAAAGATAGGTTGGGGGAACGCCATCCCGTGCCAGACCATGTGTAGAAGTGCCAGGTGGTCAGGAGACAGATGGAGGAGGGAGGGGAAAGCCTGGGCAGGAGCCTTGAATGTGGTATTTGTGGTAAGGAGTGGGCCAGGCAAGGTGAGCCAGGCTAGGACTGGCTAGGTGGAATGATCTCAGCGGGCTTTGGGCCACAGGGCTGTCTCTCGCTGCCTGGTACCTGGCCCTGGGGTGACTAGGGCCAGGGAATACTGCTTCCTGTCGTACAAGAGCCAGAGAGAGGGGGTGGTTTGGATGGTGGGCTTTGGATTGGCTGGTTTGTATATGGAAGGCACACTCCCCTGCTGGTATTTGCTGTCTTTAAGAATTGACTAGCCCTGGGAGGGGCCGTCTGTCCCCAGTCAGTGAGGCCTCAGATGCCAGAGCATCAGGAGTACGGAAAATAAGAAAATATAGTTGATACAAATAATCGGGAGCCGTGAGATAGGGTTTCGGTGCCTGCAGA
Source organism: Macrotus californicus (assembly GCA_007922815.1). Lineage (NCBI taxonomy): Eukaryota > Metazoa > Chordata > Mammalia > Chiroptera > Phyllostomidae > Macrotus > Macrotus californicus. The sequence continues at coordinate 52,253 of VMDR010004728.1, forward strand.
CCTCTTTGCTCACAAGCCTTCTCCTGGTCTCTTTTTGCCAGCGGTCTCAGGTGACTGTCCCTTGCCCCTCAGTCATGGCCACCAACTGTGCAAGTCCTAGCCTGGTGTTTTCTTGGCTTTGTCCGGGTTTCCAGGGCTGAGAGATCCTGTGTGAGGAAGGACTCTGCTGTCTGTCCTTCATGTGGGAGCTTTAGTGACCCTGTGTCTCAGGGTTTCTTGGTGAAATCTATGCAGGTTTCCGGTTGGCTTTCCACTGGTAGCAACGGTGCCGGACCGTTGCTGTAGCTGTGACCAGGCGCGCTTTCTGAGGCAAACATTGTACTTCTGACAGAGTGACTGTGGTCTTTGATGAACATGCCACACCAATGAGAAGCAAGTCTCTCAGACGAAGGGAAGGCGATTATCAAATGGTGCAGGGCGGGATCGGGGGACGACACGGGCGGGCTGGGGTGGTCTGCTCGCTGCAGGCAGTCACGGCGCAGCAGAAGAGTGCCGCCTGAGGTCAGAGTTGGAGGGCTGGCCTCAAACGGTGGCTGTGACACGTGCCAGCTGGGTGACCCTCGGAAAATGATTCGGAGCATCGGTTTCCCCACCTGTAGTGCAGACAACGATGCAAGCTGTGCGGGGCCACTGTGCAGGACCAAGGACATCAATGCTTGCTGTGCCTCCTCAGTGGGTGTTGGCGTGTCCCCTGAGGAGACACTCCGCCTCTGGGCAGGCCGGAGGCCACACTCCAGGCTGCTCTCTGCCACCATATTCTCTTTCATGTGTGTTGTCCGCTTGATCTGCTCCGTGTTTCTGGGGTGGGGAGATGTTGCTGTGCCCACCTTTCAAAGAAGATGAGCAAGAAAGGCAGACCATTTTGACCTTGAGTGTAATGGGGCTCTGAAAGTACCTCATACCAGCTTTCCTGGTCTTTGGAAAAGGCAGACACAATAGATACAGATGTAGATATAAAGATATACATATACTTATAAACACACAGTTAAATATTTTAAGCACACACACAAAAATGTAGCTAGCACCCATACCTCCATGCAGCTTGCCGTTTTCTGCCTTGTTTTGATGGGTGGCATATCAAGATGGGGGCTGGTCTGCCCTGAGTGTGGACAACAGGGAATGCACAGGGTGGAGAATTCAGAAGCAAACACCATGTTGTCTAAGAAAATCAGTCTCTGTTGCCCTGGCTGCTGTGTCTCAGTGGACTGAGTGCCAGCCTGCAAACCAGAGGGTTGCGGTTCGATGCCCAGTCAGGGCACAGGCCTGGGTTGCAGGACAGGTCCCCAGTAGGGGGTGCTCGAGAGGCAACCACACATTGATGTTTCTCTCCCTCTCTCCCTCCCTTCCCCCTCTCTAAAAATAAATAAATAAAATCTTTAAAAATAACAAATATTTTAAAAACATCAGCCTGCTTTTTCTAGTACCATGTCCTGGCCATTGCAAACAGTATCAGGGCTGAAGCAGCCCCTGGGGCAGTCCAAGGACCGACTGCAGGGCCCTCCCCCACCCATCACCACCTTAGACCCCCTCGGCCCCTCTGTGCCCCCATTACCTGCCCCTCTCCCCTCCACCCCAGGTAACCTTGGTCCAGAGGATTTCGTGTTTATTGTCTTCGGGCGTATTTTCATATTTTTACTAGACATGTATGTATATATCCGCGTGCAGTGTATTTTCTTACTACGCGTATGGTTTTTCTTGCACATAATATTATGTTTTTGAGATGTGTCCATGTCGCTACCTGCAGCTCTCACTTGCTCATTGAACACTCTGGGCTCTAAATGGATGGATGTTCCATTGTCCATTTATGTATTTCCTGTTGAGGTTATGTAGATGGTCTGCGGTATCTTATCATTGCCACTTTGTTGCTGTGGGTGGAGCACGCGTGACTCCTTGTGTGCACGTACAAGGCCCTCTTCAGGTCAGGGGCTACGGAATCAGCTTTGTGGGTAACAAACAGCATCGGAAAAACCGAAACGAAATGACGTGCAGTGCATTGCGAGCGATCAGGTAAAGTCGTGTCTCTGTGTGTGCGTGCTCATGTACGTGGGCACTACGCTGCAATGTGAACTGCCTTTCTCTGCATCACGTGGAGCGGACTGAGGGTCCTGGGGTTTCTGCACGAGCAGGAGTCCTGGGCGGTAGGACACCTGCATTTCCAGCTTTGTTGGACCCTGCCAAATTGCTCTCCGCTGTGGCTAAACGTATTTACCCCCCACCCTTCCAACAATGATTTATCTTATTAGACGTTGCTTTTTGGCCATCTGATAAGTATGAATGATCATATTTTAATTTGTAGTCCCTCATTTGTTCACTGGGCTTTTTGGTTTCTTCCCCCCTGGTTGCCCTATTCATCTCCTTTACTCAGCTTTCTATTAGGTGTCTCCTTCCTTCTTCTTATGTTTTTAAGAGATACTCATCATTTACTATTTAGATGTATTATGAGTCATCTCCCAGCCTTTGGTTGCCCATTATCTTTGTCTGTGGTACGGTTCATTAGGACAGGAGGTGCACACTTTACACAACCAGGCGTATCGTTCTTTTCCTCGTGACATGCATTTGTGTCCTGTTTAGGAGGTCCTTCCTTACCTTGAGGCCACACAGATATTTTTCTGTGATTTTTTCTAAGAGTTACACAGTGGATTATTCATATGGTTTTTAGTCTAGCTCAAATTGTCTTGTCATCAAACAGGCATAGGGATCCATTGGTTTGATCTGTGTGGGCAATTAATTCCCCTCACAGCACTCACTCCATTTCTTAATTTTTAAATTATTTTTTAAATGCCAAAATGTCACGTGTCGGCTTCCCTGGTACACATGCAGGTCCGTTTCTGGCCCCTCCGCTCTGCGCATTGGCCCATTAGTCCCTCCGGGGGCCACCTCCCACCCGCCGTCCGAGCCGCCCTCATTTCCTCTTACTAGTGTGACAGCTTGTAGGGCAGGGCTCTTATTTGTGCCCTTTCCCGCCATCTTGGCTCTTCTCCGACCTTTCTTCTACCATGAGATTCTCAGGTCAGTTTTTTAAATTTCGTGATTGGCATTGAATAGATTTGATTGATTGGAATTGATTTGATTGATTGGAATGGAATGGAATGGAATGGAATGGAATGGAATGGAATGGATTGGAATGGAATGGAATGGATTGGAATGGAATGGATTGGAATGGAATGGAATGGAATGGAATGGAATGGAATGGAATGGAATGGAATGGAATGGAATGGAATGGAATGGAATGGAATGGAATGGATTGGAATGGAATGGAATGGATTGGAATGGAATGGAATGGAATGGAATGGAATGGAATGGAATGGAATGGAATGGAATGGATTGGAATGGAATGGATTGGATTGGAATGGATTGGAATGGAATGGAATGGATTGGAACGGAACGGAATGGAACGGAACGGATTGGAATGGAATGGAATGGATTTGGTTGACTTGGGGGAGATTGCCACGCTCGCCCTGTTGAGTTTCCCCCCCTTGTGAGAATGCTCTTCGCCCGATGCTCCTGAGCTCTGTGACGTGTGTCACAAAGCTCTGACCCGTTCTTTGTCAAATGGGTTCCTGAGGACCCTGTGGCTCCTTCGCTGTCTTAAACGGTGAAGACATACCCTAAAAGGAATAGTTTCTAATTCTTTATTGCTGGTGTCTAGGAATGTAGCTGCCTTTTAGACGTTGATTCTGTTCCCAGTTGGATCTTGATATCTACTAAATGTATCCTGTAGATTTTATGGGTATTTTATTTAGCCACGTCATTGATAAGTTATAAAAGCTTTTTTCTTTTTTAGTTCTTACACCTCTTCTTTCCTCTTTGCCCCTGCCATGCTGTCTGTAGCGGTGCTCAGTGGCACAAGCACACTGTGATGCTAGCAACATGTTTAATTTAGATTCCTTCTGTGGCCACATTTAAAAAGGTGAAAATAAGTAGATGGCATGAATATTAATAATATTCAGGAGTCTGGTGACTGGGCATCCTTTACTTGTACTTGACTTGGGAGTATCTCTGAAGTATTTCATAAGAAAAGTGTTTAACCTGGCCAGTATGGTTCAGTTGATTGGAGCGTCATCCCATTAACCAAAAGGTTGTAGGTTCGATTCCCACTCAGGACACATGGACAGGTTAGGGGTTCAGTCCCTGGTCAAGGCGCGTGTGAAAGGCAATCAGTTGATGTTTCCCTCTCATGTGGATGTTTCCCTCCCTCCTTTGACCTCTCTCTCTCTCAAAACCAATCAGCATGTCCTCGTGAGCATTTAAAAGAGGAAGAAGAATGTCTAATGGTTTCCTGTAGTAGGTTTAAAATTTCCTTTTCTTTCATGTTTTGTTTAGGCTCTGTAATTGTGAATGGATGTTGGATTTTATCGAAGTTTTTCTGCAACTACTGAGACAATTGTAAACTTTCTTCTTTATCCTCTTATTGGGATGATTTTTATATTCATACATTGCTATATTGTCACATCATGATTTCTTGGGTGGAACTCGACTGAGTCTCCATGGTTGGATTTAATGGATAATATTTTCGTTAAGACTGCTGAAGCTTTTTTTAGCAATGAGATTAGCCTGTAATTGCTTCTTTCTGTCCTTGTTTAGTGGAAGTATCCACCAGATTAGCCACAAAGCATACGAGGGAGCACTCTTGTCTCAGCATTCTGGTATTTGTATATGTTCAGGATTACTTTAATACTTACCTATGTTAACATATCTGCATATGTTCATTCACATTTGCGCATGTCAAATATATGCTAAGGATGGTCTTCAATACTTGTGTATTTATCCCAAGGTTTGGAAACCCAGCTGTCAAACCGTCTCAGCCTGGCTTTGTTAGAGCTGTGTCCGTTTTGTTTTGTTTTTAAATGGTTAAAGGTAATTCCAGTGTATTCCTTTTTTGAGTCATCTCATTAAATCTCTCGATCTACCTTGAGTGTTGTAGCTCAGCTGGCTGGGCATCATCCCACGAAGCAAAGGGTCGCCGGTTTGCGTCCCAGCCGGGCAGGGCGCACACGTGACAGGCAGGCCATGATGTTTCTCTAAATGTGACAGTGTAGCCCTCTCTTTAGGAGTGTGGCC
>VMDR010004729.1:0-57333 GCA_007922815.1 Macrotus californicus
GAACCTGGTGGAAGGTGTGGGTGTAACTCTTTTTTTAATTGGCTAAATTTTATTTCATATATTTGGAGAAGAACAATTTGTAAGAAGCTGTATTTAGAATAGGAAAAAGACAGCCTTGAAGATTTCAAGCAAAGAGAAAATGAATAATTCTTCTTCTTAGATAACTTCAACAGCTGAATTCCTTTCCATTTTCCTGGTATGAAAGCATACTCAATATTCTTCTCCCTCTTTTCAACAGTTGTCACTCATTTACTAAAAATATTAATTTTCACTGTGAATCAAATTAAAAATTACATATGGTAATAGTGAAAATTTCTGAAGATGATATGAGGGGTGGGGCATTATTTCCCCCTTTTTCAAAGAATTCCTTTTTTTGTGGGCATCTAATCTCCTTTATCTTCAATACTTTAAATGCCTCCATGCAATAACAATACAATCATAAAAGCTAATTAGTAAAGATTTTGTGTCTTGTTAATGATGTACAATTGATTATGGCTCGAGGACAGAATGAGACTAACCATTCATCCGTGATGAGCAGTGCATTCTATCTTCCTACAATATGTAGATGATGGCATTTTTATTACTGTTTTTCTATTATGTAGACATCTGAAACAACTCACCAATCTGTTTTTCTCTTGCATCATCTTTTACTACCATCAAACCTGGGCTCTTGCAAAATGCAGAGATTACTCTGGATGCCTGGCTATCAGAGGATTGAGGAAAGCTAATTACACATGGAGCAAATGGTGAACACAGTTGGGGCATCACTTCTCCATTCTATCTGTGCTTAATTTTTGGAACCATGTTTTTCTCCCATAAAGCCATAGGCCATAATTACATTTTACAAATGTCTGATTAAAAATAACTTTAAAGTAGCCACTTAAATAACTATAATCCTTTTTTCTGGACCATCTCATACTCAGTAATTTTTTATTCATAAGTAGAGGTAGCTAGACAGAGATAAATGTTAAAATATTTATGTAGAGATAGGGACAATAAACACAGACTCTGGGGCTTCCCAGGAAAGGTCACTTCCCAGGGGATTATACTCCGCCACCTTCCCAGTTCCTGTCTTTCTTCTTCCCTATCTTCGTTCTCTAACATTTGTCTTCTCACTTCAAGAGGCTCCAAATTCAAAGCCACATGCAATTGTAGCTCTTTTCTTTGGGGGATGGTCCGATACCTCATTTTTCAAAGGCACGAGAGTTTGGCTCTTTTCCGAGTTGGTCTAGATTGTACAGCTGTGGTGACAGGAGTGTATGGCAGGTGCAAAACTGATGGATAAGGATCAAGAGTTTGTTATGACATGGCTCTTTCCTGAGAATGCACAACCAGACAGTAATTTGGGCACAGTAATTTCCTGTTGTTGTTTCCTGATGTGTGGAAATGTCCACAGATATTCTCCTTGGACACGTGCAGAACAGCTCTGGGGCCCTCACTCCCATGTCCGAGGGCAGCTACACACACAACATGACCCAGAAAACTGCTCTGGCTTGGTGCCATCCTGACTCTATTTGCCATTCACTCTCCCTTCCTCTCCATACAGGGTGGAGCTCTGGACGGTGGGATGACCCCAGAAACTCGAAGAGCAGAGGACAAAGAAGGAATCTGGCATTTTGAAGACTGGTCCTAGACATTTCTTCATGCAGTGTTGATTTTCCTCTCTGGTGCTAGTCTGTATGCTTAGCTATGGCTTTCTTACAGCTGGGCTGCGGGGCCACAGGAGGCAGATGCACCGTTGGGAGAGATAGAATGGAAGATAATCTCTTTATTTTTTTTTTTTCTCTTCTCTTTCTAGGCCACTAGAGTGTGATTTCAATGGAGAAACACAAGCCTCCTTCTTTCCCATTTGTCCCAGGGGAAAAGGGTGGGCTTAAATAGGCAGATACCCGCTCAGCTGGAAAGACTGAACAGGAGGCATGGAACTGGGAAGGGCTACGGTTTTCAACCTTCACAACTCATGCCCTGGGAGGAGCACAACAGCACGAAGCTGTGCCCACCCACCTGTTCACCCTCCTCCTTAGCTGGTGGCTGTTCACTGCACAGAAGCTCATTAAAATTAGGGCTTAAATATTTAGAACTATAAAAAAGGATGATGGCACTGAAGGTGAGCTCCCAATAGGTTTGAAGAATTTCTTGTGATGGTTTTGGTAACTGGCTTTTGGAGGCACCAAGGGTCTAGCTAAATAGCACATCATGAAATACAGAAAGGACATGAGCTATCTTCATGAATTACCATAATACTATTGCAAGAGAATAACTGCTGCTATGTGCTCATAACACAAAGCTAAAATCTGACTATTATTAAACTTGACTTACAAGGAGTTGTTCATGGAAATTCTACTTTTGTTTGGCACAGGACTAGAAGGTAGGATGCCATGGTTGACCTACCTTCATAACAGGCATTTTTAACAGTAGGTATTTTAATATGAGCTGATAGCTCCTGCTGTTCTGTCTTATATACTTGAACTAAACTTTTATGTTTTGTACTTCTGCCCTGAGGCAATTTAATTACATGAATTGCAATTTTATATGCAAAAATGATAAATAAGCAATTGGTATCCAATTTCCAAAATAGGGTAGCATTAGTCACTCTTTAAATCTCTTTTATGAGATGCTACAATTCTTCCATACTTCCATAAAAAGGGCAGTCACTGGTAGCCTATTAGTATTAAAGAAATCATACATGCTCCCTACCCCCAAATAAACAGAACAGAGTATTACGAACCACATGCATCTGCCCCTGAGGTTGCTACTATTTACAGAATATCACATAGTTCCTCTGCTCTTTGTCCAGGCTCCCATCTAAAATCTCGACAGTGACTTGCCCCAGTGACTCCAATCCAGTGTTTGCTGGTACCATGGACAGAAACAGATGACCCCAAAGAGCTGCAAGTCACCATGCTGTCACCTGCAATATTTTCCCTCTGTGTTCCCTCAGTCATGTTCTTTGGGGCTTTAAGAACACAATTGATCCTTCCCCAGCTCAAGCTCCCACTGTGTTCAAGAACACAAAGTGAAGACAGAGCCCATGAGGCCTGGAAACAACTAAGACAGTCAAATATGTCTGCCAGCCCACCCCTGACCCTCCCCCAGCCCCATCCTGTAGATGGGGATAAACTCAGGAATGATGAGGCAGGCTCCCTGCATTATCAAGGTCATCAGAAAGGCTCCTCAAGCAACTCAGGGTCAGAAAAAGGAGAAATACTCTTTTAGCATAAAAAAGTCAAAGCTCTGTCAACCTGAAGATTGTGAGTCTCTTATGTAGGAAATGTAAGCGCTTTTAGCCAGAAGCTGGTCCTTGTGCTATGAGCACAGTGAATTTATAGGTGAGATTTAAAAAAAAAAAAGAACAACGGTCTATACTCCTGAGATCCCCCCTGCCATCCCCTGTCCTGCCACCCTGTCTTCCACTTTACACTCCCTGTCTCCTCTCTCTTGTCCCCAGTAATGAAGCAAGGTTTTGGAGAGACCCCTTAGGGTCACAGCCCATTTGGAACTGATAGATGGTTCCAGAAAATGCAGGGTCTTTGGGAGTGGGACAGAGATTAAAGAAAAGAGAAAGAATGTGGGAAAGAGATGAATTTGAAGAAGGCCGGAGGAGACAGGTTTAGAGACGGAGGGAACATCTATATGGGCACCCTCAAGTTCTGGGAGGAAAGCCTTCCCATGCCATCTTAGTCTGTTTGGGCTACTGTAACAAAATACTACAGGTATTTTTGTTGGGTGGCTTATCAACAACAGGAATTTATTTCTTACAGCTCTGGAGGCTGGGAAGTCCAAGTTCAAGGTGGTGTCAGCATGGTCATGGTTCTCTTAAAGTCCCTCTTCCTGATTTATAGATGGCATCTTTACACTATGTCTCCACTTTATGAAAGAGGTGGGGGGTCCCTGTGGAGCCTCTTGATCCCATTCATGAGGGCTCCACTCTCATGACTTAATTACCTTCCAAAGGCCCCTGCCACTAGTACCGTCATCTTTAGGGGTTAGGATTTCAACATACAAATTTGGGGGGTATCCAAATATTCAGGCCATAGCACATGCCAAATATTTTTCACCCCAAATCTTTTCCTCCCTTTGAAGATTTTTCCTCCTCCTCCTCTGATTCTCTTTGAATAAACACTGGTTTTACCTACTGTATGCATGTTCATTTTGGGAGAACGGAGGCCAAAGCAGTATTTGAAATACATAAAGGAGTTGCTCCCCTTTGGGGCACCTCCACTTTTAGATAAGTATAGAAACAATTGGGGACATATTCAGGAAGCCAGAGCCAGCAATGTCTGGGACAGAAAGAGTTCCAACAGGGGTTTGATCACATTAAGAAGGACCATGGAGAGTTTGCAAGGATCCACAATGTAGAAGGTAAAATGTGCCGTCTTTGTGAAAGGTAGTTTGCTTGTCTTAGAGAGGGATGTGGGTGGGTAGAGAGTGAAGGGGACATGCTCTGAGGTTCAGACCCTTGGGCACAAAGTATGTTATGGAGCCTGCTGCAGAGAATGAGTCCCACATCCCCAACTGAAGGATGATGACTAGACTTAGCCTTGGCCTCTGAACATCCTCAAGACCCTCTGAAATGTTCTGAAAACAGCTAATTCAGTCAAAGGAAGAAAAGGCTGAAGCCCATAAACATATAAAAAGTTTGAAGAAAACCAGCAGAATATTAAGTTTTATGGCCAAGACAGAAGGTGACATCAGAACCTACTGTAAGGTTCTGGCAGTAGCCCCAAAGTTTAGGGGCTGCCCAAACATTTCCTTCAAGGCCATAGAGCTCTAGATCTAAAATACAGAGCATCCTTCTGAGGCTATTTCATTTTCTGCTTCTACTTTAGATAAGAAAGACATTTAATGGCAAGATGTAAACTCAGTTATTTCCTGGAAGTAGAGAAACTGACAGCAGGTGAGCCCTGCTGGGCAGCAAGGGCTGTTGCATGCCTGCCCAAGAACACAGAGCGGTAGGACCATGGGCAAAGTAGGTGCGGCCAGGCTGTGTTCTGCACGTGGTTCCTGTAAGTCCTCCCATATGCATTAACTTGAGCACTTTCTTGTGTTTCTGGTAACATGCAGAGGCTCACCCGCAGGTGGAATTGAGAGACCTGGGCACCACAGTGGTAGTGGGCCAAGATCTTGGGGCCACACTAAGTCTAGTCCCCCTGATTGTTAGCCTAGCATGAGCACTACTGAGTCATCTGGCTAATTTCCACTGCATATCCTGTAAGCCTTCACCTACAGCCACACAGAGGCTGGGGTCAAAGAGAATTGTCTTCCAGCTCACTCCTGCTGGTGAGGCCTAGAGCAGTGGCAGTTAGACTGTGTTACAACCTTAGCACAGTCGGGGGTCTTCTGTGTTATATTGAGGGGTGGGCAGAGAGGAATAAGGAGAAGAGACCAGCACTCTGCACATGAAATTTTTCTAGTTTGACTGGATGCCTCAATGGATCCCACAGCCCATGCCACCTTTCAGCCTCTCATGCAGTTGGGAAAATGAACTATTGGGAGGTCACTATGTTCTCTGAAAAAATATTACATTTAGAAGGGCTTTCGGGGAGCATGAGTAACAAGTGCCTTAATCAGGTACTGGATTGTCCCACAGAGGATGTTTGAAACTACCTTCGGGCATCTGTCAATTTTGTGGCACTTCAGTGAATGACGGAGGACACAGTAATACTAACAAAGGCGATCACAGACCCAGATCTGCTTCTGCCCAATACTCAGGCCCATCCCACCATCCACAGGAAACTATTTGCTGTCTGAGGGCTCAGAGGGTATTGTCAAAGATGACTGCTACCCAGCTCAGTGACTTCACCTACGGCCTGAGGCAGGCCCATGAAAGGTCGTGTGAATGAGAAGGTTCGCTGCTTCTTGGAACCACTGGGGAACACTGAGAACTGAGACATGGCATTTGGGAAGTTAGTGGATCCAATAATTAAGGTACCAGAATTGACTTAAACCAAGGGTCTTTTGTATTATACATAGACACATGTTTTGAGAAGTGGGAGGCAGTTCGGTGTCTGAAGGACTCTCAGAAAAGGAACTGCATTACAAAGGCTAGTTAGAATCTAATAGTAAAATCCTGACCCAGAACCAACTGATTTTGTCAACTTAAGAATTCTATTCTTCCTAATGCCAAGGCCAAGCAAGCCAAACACAAAAATGAGAAAAACAATAATGATGTTTATCATTATTTCAACAAATATTTATTGAGCACTTACTATATGCCAGGCCCCACTCTAGGCCCTGGGCATACGGTAGTGAATAGGAGAAAAAAATTCTGCCTTAGTGGAGCTAACGTTCTAGCAGAAAGACAGACCAATGAACAAAAATTAACTAGTAAGTATTTAGTGCGCCCAATGGCGGTAAATGCTATGGAATGATAATTGCTACCTCTTGTACACAACTTCTGCATGTCAGATAGTGTTCTAAGCACTTTATATATGTGAACCTATTCTATTCTCGCTACAACCTTATTACTATTATACTCCATTTTATGGATGAGAATACTGAGGCTTCACAAGAGGTTGACGTCTCCAACACAAGGGCATGAATCTGGGAAGCAGAAGAGCCAAGATCCCCTCCTTGGCAGTACAGCCAGAGTCCATGCTCTCAACCATCGCTGTACTGTGAGAGGAACGGGGGAAGATTTGCCCAGGCAGGTCAGGGTGGAAGAGCGATTTTTGAATAGGGACCTCGTGGAAAGCCTCCCTGAGAAGGCACCTAAGAAAAATCCTGGAAAGAGGTGAGGATGGGAGACAGGAGTCTATCTGAGCAAAGATCATTCAACTGTAACAGCCCCACAGCAGGAGAGAAATAGAAGCAAGAACAGGGGGCCGGGTACAGCTGAAGCAGGGTGACCAAGGGGAGACCAGCAGGTGACGAAGCAAAGCTTCCTGGCCAGACTGCAGAGGGCTCCCAAGTGCTTAGAAGTTCTGCGGCTGTCAGTCTGGCGAGTCTGGGGGAGAAGTGCCTTGGTCTGATTTTATATTATTATATTCTTGTTGCTGTGTTGGGATGAGACTAAGGAGTTGAAGGTAAAAGCAGGGAAACCAGTTGGAGGATTGTTGAGTTCCAACAACCAACGACCCAGTAGCTACCACTATGGTCACTAGGTAGTGGGGATTGGCAGGCCTGACCTCCCACCAAGAGTCATTCCGAGTCAGTGTGAACGCGCGCCCCGGGCTGAGCAGGTCCAGCGGGCTTCACCATGCACACAGCATGTGCGGAGGGTGGTAGAGGATGTCACCATCGAGGAGCATGAGTTTCTGTTCTTGGCTGCCCGGCGCTCATGAAATATTAATGACTGCTATTCTTGTTGACTCGCACAGGCCATTCTCACTTACCTCATCGCGCTCATCTCCCCCAGGGTTGTGATTCATTCTCTCTCCAACTGTTCCGTCCACGAAGATGACTTTGAGCTCCACAACTCAGGCCCATACCTCTCCAACTTGCAAGATGGCAATTTACGACCTCCTGCTTCCCACCCACCAAACTCAGCTCCGCGGCGTCCCCTCCCTTCTGGGCCGCCCTGTTCCTTGACCACCAGCTTCCCTGGCTCAGGCTTCTAGTGGCAGCTCAACCCTCCTTTGTTTAGTGCTTTCTACTCAATAATTTTAATTCTTGTAAATTATGTCTCTGAGACATCTTTTTTCCCCTCTTCTCACAGCTGCCATCTCTCCCCAGTTTCTTTTCCTCAGGACAACTCCCACAGCCTTTAACTGGTCACTCTGCTTCCAGGTTTGCCCCTCACTTCAGCTTCTTGTGAGCTCCACCTTGCCAAAGCAAGCTGTGATGGTGGCTTTGAAATCTTCAACTGTTCCTTGTTGCTTGGTGTACCAGACACAAGGGCCCCAGCTTGGTAGTCACCATGCCCTACAGTGTGTCAAAACCTGGCCCCGGCTTCATCATTCCCTTGTAACACCCGCACGTCGCTAACCTCCAACAGAGGACTAGCAAGCTCTCTTCCATATCCTGACCATTCCTGTCTCATGCCCTTGGAGTCCCCGCTGTCCTCTCCCAGCTCTCTCCAATGCCCTTTTTAAGAAAGCTTTCTTACTTTTCCAAACTGAAAGCATTTTCTCTCTCTTCTAAAATGCTACATTTCTCTTATGCAGTCGTGATACGGAGGTCTAGCGTTGTCCTCTTAGACAACTATGACCCTGAAAGCAGGGAGTTGAAGGCATCCTTAAATCTCTTCTACAAGGGAATATTCCAGGTGCTGGGCACCTAGGGGCTGGGTACTCATTTATCCATTCATTTCTTTCTTCGACAAATATTGAAAGTCAGACATTGTCCTAGGCACTGAGGACACAAAGGTGATAAGACACTGTTACCTGTGCAATATGCTTGTTAGGGATCCAACACAACAGGAAACGATTTACAAATTACAGGAGTGATGATCCAACCATCACAGTTAACAATTATGTTTTGTGCTGCCTTCTACTCCCGCCCTCATAAATCAAGGTAATTACTTGGCAATCTGGCTAGGCCGTGTAAGGCGAAAGAGCTGTTCATGTCTTCTGTCAAATGGTGAACAGGGAGAGGGAGGAAAAGGGTGAATTACCCTGCCTCCATCTGTGCCCACTCAGCTCTAAATCTCCAGGAAAAACATGCTCAGGATGGCCAAAGAGAGATCCTCCCAACTGTGCACGTTAAGGCAGGGAAGGAGCTGGCTGTAGTAAGTGTGTGAGCATATCCGAGACTTTGGGTCGATCTTTTATGTTTGAGAGAGCGCGTGCGCACTTCTAATGGATTTAAAAGGTTACTGCACCTCCGCTGAGTGTACACACAGCAGGCAGAGGAGGGCTCTGAAGGTCTGACTGTGACATGTGCTGCACATTTTAAAGACACCCTGTGAAATGGAAAACACCACAGTCTGCTCAGGCTTAAGTGTAATTCTGATAGCTTACCGACCTTTAATGTAACAGTGTCCAACATGCTATGATTTTAAGATGGGTTCTTACCAAAAGACAGACTCAAAGAGAGGACAGATGAATAGTTTAAATGACCCTTAAAGCTGAAAATGAACAAAACGTGTATAGTGTAGCCAGTGTGCTGTAGTGGTCAGGAGCATGGTCTCTGAAGCATGTGTGTCTGGGCTGGGACCCCAACTCCACAACTTACTGGCTGTGTGAACTTGGACAAGTCACTATAAATGGAGATAATGACATTATTTATCTCAAAAGTGTTATTGTGAGTGTTAAGTGAGTTACCATTTATAAAATGTTTAGAACAGCGCCTGCCTGGCAATAATTAGCACCATATAAGTGTTTATTAAAATAGAAAATAATTTTTTAGACTTGATCTGTTTTTTAAAGCTTCACCTTTCTAAGACAAGAAGAATAGGGCATATAGGCCCATCACTAACCTTGCCTACTACGGGAACCCTTTATGACCCCGTCATTATCAGGAGCCAACTCCAAGTTTCCAACTGTCTCCTAAGCAGCCAAGATGAACTGCCAGAAAAGAAGAGGCGTAACTTTTGTTGTATGCAGTAAATTTTCATACGTACTATTCTCTTAAATGGAAGAAAAACATCCAAAGAGGGGAAAAAAGAATCTTTCCCAAATGATACTTGAATAAACCTGAATAAATGAATGCTCTGTAGGAAAAGAAGCCTCCGGATAGAGCCACACAAATGCTCGCCATTAATGAGCATCACGTGCAGCCCTGTGGGGAGAGAAATCCCCCAGTTGGCCCTCTTTATGCTTTGTTTCCTCCTTTATGTGCAATTTCATCTTTCTGGGGCCTGTGTAAATCTCTCTCTGCCTGTATTATCTTCCCATTATGAGTGAGCGGCCATAATGACAGCCACCTGTTTTAATGACACAGCCAGGATGTCATCATTTTCAGCAGAGTGCTGTTAATCTAAGTAACCTTTCCCTCCAGGAATGCCGCCCCCACCCTCGTGCAGTTACAAGCCATTTCCAGAGCACCTGTTCCCCCTCTCGTTTTAAAAGGTAAATTCCTCCCAAAGGGGCCCCCTGCTCACAACCCAATCCCCTGCTATGCTGTCTGTATAAATCTTGCACTTTTGGTCGCTATGGTTTTCTCAATCAAACCAGCAGGGGGAAAGGCGGGAAGATGGAAACATATTGTTTGAGAATGCACATCGACACACTGGAATAGCCCGGTCAGAAATTTGTCAACATAGTTAACTGCCACTTTCCTCGGCTTCTATCCTGGAACAGCTGCTGATGTTGCTGACAGTCCCGTGCTGTCACCAACTTCTGGACATCAGGTATGAAGCATCCACAGGTCCATGCAGTTTAATGCCAGTGACTGCCATAAACACCACTGGCCACTGAGGTACACACAGAGGTTCACAGAGATCTCGCCACCTCCAATTAGCCCGAGAGACATTCCCAGGCGTACCGACACCCTTGTGTCCGCTAGGCGCAGATTCCACCGAGCCCAGCTACACCCAGCCCATGAGCTCTCAGTTTGCCCGGGGCACTCAAGGCTAAGAAGTGCACGCTTCAGTGTTTGCTCTACCATCTTATCTAGGTCCCAGACCACATATCATTCTCTTTTCAAAACTTAACCAACTCTCCCTTCAGCCCCAGGTAGGAGTTCAGCCCTCACAGGTAGTCATCAGATAGTAGTACCTGTTTCTTCACCCACAAAAGCAGATATATGGGGCCTGCCCTGAGCCTAGCCCAGGCTTGAATCTGGTTCCTTCTTAGCCATGGTGGGACAATTTTCAATGACTTGGCCCTATGATTTCTTTCTTCTTCACCCTCAAGGCATTAATCCACATCATAACAAACAACTGAGAATCTGCCTTAGAATGCAGCATTTAATTGCAGCAAAAATAGCTTTCCATCAGATCATAATTTGGAATCATATATATATAAGCAGGCTCTACTATGACCCCCAATGATCCTCACATATCTCCTACTCACATGCTTGTATCATCCTTTCTCTGAGTATGGGCTCAACCTCGTGACTCATTTATGACACAGAGTACATAGTAACAGTGACAGGATGTCACGTATGGCATCAGATTAAAAAGAGACTGTGACTGCCATCTTGCTGGCCCTGTCTTATTCTTACTCTTGATTGCTACAATGGAAGCCGGCTTCCCTGTGGAGAGGCCCGCATGGCAAGGAAGTAGGGGAGGCCCCAGTCCACAGAAAACCAGGAACTGAAGCCCTCAGTCCAGCAGTCTGTAGGAACTGAATCCTTCCAAAAACCATGTGTAGGCACCTGAAAGTGGATCCTTCCCCAGTTGAGTTTTCAGATGAGATTGCAACCCCAGCCTAAAGCTGGACTGCAGCTTTGTGAGAAACCTGGAAGCACTAGGCTTCGGCAAAGCCCTAACCAGATTCCTGAACCAGAGACAGCAAAGGTTCGTCGCTTGAAGCTGCTAAACTTTGGGGCAATCTGTCACACAAAAACAGGGTCGAAAGTAGGAAAAAACATATTCAAGACAATTTTTATTTCTGAGTCCTAAATCAAAATGGAAAAAGGGAAATATACAGTTAAAATTCAAACAGGAGGTCAAATGCGGGGTTTGTGAGGGCCATTTGACTTTTGATTTCCAAGATTAACTATTACGAGAAAAATAACCCTCATATCCTTCAATTCCCACCAACCCAACAGAATAAATGGAGAAGACAGTTAGGTGTCACTTGCTTTTTCTATGTAGCTGTTTCGGGCAGAGAGAAAGGGAGTCCAGCATCCAAGTGCAATGTTAGCCTTAATGAATTCCCCAAATATCCTTTTTTTTTTTTCCTGGGGTAAATTTACTTTAACACTACCACTATGGCCAACGAAAAATTAAATCAATAAATCAGTATGAGGAAATTGTCAGGAGGAGCTAGAAGTCCTGCTAAAGAAAGCAAGTATTTATGGACACATTCCCACATCACTCTGTGACCGGCCTGCCACCCAGTGCCAAGGTCATGGCAGGCCTAGGAGAGAGACAGCATTAGGCTCCGGGCTCCACATTGGCCCTGCAGCACATTTCTCCATTCCTCCAGGAAAAAGGAAGGTAATCATTGCCAAGCTCTTTCTGCTCATGTTTCTGGCAAGGAATACATATTTCTAACTTATTAACCCTTTGCTGATACTGTCAAACTCTGCAAGCTTGAAGCTGTTTTCTCAGGTGCTTCTCTTGTGTGATTTCTCCAGAACATCACTCAGGCCCCAGAAAAGGGGACAAAAGAGCACCCTGAGGGTACGTTATGAAGTTAACACAGTACTTGGCTGACCGGACACCAATGCTGGCTTTCCCAATTCTATTTGAATCATGCATTTCTGCCTCCCCGCCGCTTTTTCCCTCCTTCCCTTCTTTCCTTCCTTCGCTGAAAATACTTACAAAGCATCTGCTAGGTGCCAGGGCTACAGCAGGCACTGGGAATGCAATGTGATCACCCTGATGAGACAGGTACTGTCAATGCCTTGCTTTTATGCCCTGAGTTTGCCCTGAAGGTCACCTGCAGCTCCTTCCCTAGAAGTCTATGGATTCCTGTCTTTTTTGGCCTTTCAGAGAGGGCTTTCTCTAGCCCTTGGAGTGACTGGCCTGAACATGGGGAAGACCGAGTGCTCGAGAATAAAGGGGCCTGGAGCAATGTCAACCACTGAAGGGTAAGGTGTTACTGCAGTTATTCCAGCTCCCTTACCCCTCAGTGGAACAGGGTCTGAGGGGGTTTCAGTCCCTGATGCACAGGCAGTAACCTACTCATGAACACCTGTTTCCTAGCTGCCCTTCCTCCCTGCCTCACTTCCCTCATGTCCTTGTACTCTGATCCTTATCTCAGGGTCTGCTCTGGGGGAAACTCGCTGAACTTACAAACTCATTGGGGAGATACAGAAAAGTAACTCCAAATTATGACAAAACTATATTTTTTCCAAGTAAGAAAATAGCAGAATGCGATAATTCAAATCGAGAATCCTCTAAACCTAAGTTGCAATGTTAGCAATGGCATTTTAACACATCCCTAAGAGTCACAAAAATCCATAAAGCTTTCGTTCAAATGAAATTTGAAAAATGCAGAAAACACAGGCATATTCTCTGAAAGAATTATCATACCATGCCTTAAATATAATGCACTAGCATTTTTCATTCTCTAAATTTAAAGATAATCCTTTGGTATTTGGGTCTTTGAACTGGCTGTACTGTTCAGCTTTTTTTAAACAACCTAAATAACATTTCCTATTCTGCAAAACAATATAACACCCTGGATCAAATGAGTTTTACTTGGTAAAGTTTACTTGAATGCTATTTTTCATCAACATCACAAGCCTATTAGAAAACAAAGAACAGCTGGCTTTTCACTACAGTGACTATTTTTCATTACTAAATTCTGAATATCCAGTGTTACCTGTCTCTCTATTTCTCCTGAGTCATTTCAAATTAGATTGCGATATCCAAGACATCCTAGTTTACATCAGTAGAGGGGAGAGGAGGTGATAAGTGGGAATAGAGGTGAAAGGAGAAGTACTTTTGCTTCTAGAACACTTTTCAGTTTCACACAGAATGAATAAAAGATAATCTTAACATCCATGCAGTCCATAAATGTCAGTTTCCATGAATCCGCTTATAGCCTGTGAGTTGACTATAGTTCTGAAGCTGATTCCTGAATAGGAATATATATATATATATATAGATACTGTCACAGTACCTAGACACTGTCGTCTACAGTCACAGGCAGAGAATGAGAACACCTTGGGACTCAATTACTTGACATCAATAAGACCTCACATATGTAAAATAAAACTTTCTAACAGCCAAACTCTGCTTTAATGATAACTACTCATTATAAACTCAGAATTGAAAGTAAAATCTTGATTGATATTGTATTCTAAACTCATATGAACTCAATAACATAATATTGCCTTTACACAGTTCTTCTAAATCCACAGACTCCTTCAGCAGGTTTATAGTAACTCAGAGTTTGAAAAGAAATTACTCCTGCAGTGGCAGTATCCAAAATGCTTTGTAGCATCTTCTCAAAAAGTAAATAGTAACAAGCCAACCAGAGATGAAAGCTCAAATAATATAAATAAAAGCATCATGTTTCTAAAGATATGTGTGTAGAATGTGGAAAGTTAACTGTTATTTCTTTCAAACAAAATGTGACTGGTGGTTCCACAGTTCCTTTCTTGCTCATAGGGTAGCCCAAGGACGAGAATTCTCAGAACTCCTATGGGAGCTGTTAGAAATGGAGAATTTCAACCCTGAAGAAAGAAATTGAAGAAGATATAAATAAGTGGAAGCATATACCATGTTCATGGATAGGAAGAATTAACATCATTAAAATGTCCATGCTACTCAAAGCAATCTATAGATTCAAGATACCAATGGCGTATTTAACAGAACTAGAACAAATATTCCAAAAAATTTAAATGGAACCACAAAAGACCCTGAATAGCCATAGCAATCTTGCAAAAGAAGAACAAAGTTGGAGGAATCATGCTACATGACATCAAACTATACTACAAGGCCATAGTAATCAAAACAGCATGGCACTGGCATAAACACAGTCATATAGATTAATAGAACAGAATAGAGAGCCCAGAAATAAACCCACACCTTTATAGTCAATTAATATTTGACAAAGGAGGCAAAAACATATAATGGGGTAAAGACAGTCTATTCAATAAATGGTGTTGGGAAAATTCGACAGCTACATGCAAAAAAAATGAAACCAGATCATTTTCTTATACCACATACAAGAATAAACTAAAAATTGGTTGAAGACTTAAATGTTAGACTAAAAACCATAAAAATCCTTGAAGAAAACAGAGGCAGTAAAATCGCGGATATTTCTCGTAGCAATATATGTTCTGATCTATCTCTTCGGGCAAGGAAAACGAAAGAAAAAATGACCACACGGGACTACATCAAACTAAAAAGATTTGCACAGCAAAGGAAACCATCCACAAAATGAAAAGACAACCCACTAAATGGGAGAACATGTTTGACAATGATACATTTGATGAGGGGTTAATATCCAAAATATATACAGAATTTATAAAAGAGAACACACACAACCCCCCCCCCCCAAACAATCCAATTAAAAATGGGCAGAGGACTTGAATAGACACTTCTCCAAAGAGGACAGAGAGTTGGCCAATAAACATGAAAAGATGCTCAAAGTCACTAATCATCAGAGAAATGCAAATTAGGACCACAATAAGATATCACTTCATACCTGTCAGAATGGTACCATCAATAAATCAACAAACAAGAAGAGTTGGGGAGGGTGTGAACAAAAGGGAACCCTCATGCCCTATTGGTGGGAATGCAGATTGGTGCAGCTACTGTGGAAAGCAGTGTGGAGATATCTCATTAAAACGGAACTGCCTTATGACCCAGCAATTCCACTTCTGGGAATTTATCCGAAAAACACCCAAAACACTAATTCAAAAGAATATGTTCACTACAGTGTTATTGACAACAGCCAAGATTAAAAGCAGTCTGCCCATCAGCAGATGAGTGGATGAAAATGCTGTGGTGCATTTACACCACGGAACACTACTCAGCTGTATAAAAGAAGGAAATCTCACCCTTTGCAAAAGCACAGGTGGACCTGGAGAGCATTACGCCAAGTAAAATCAGCCAGTCACAGGAAGACAGGTACCATGTGATCTCACTCATACATGGAATTTAATGAACAAATGGAACTAGCAGGCCGACAGCTGTCAAGTTAGGGGAGAACTGGGGGTTGGGGGGTGGATAGATTGAGCAAAAAAGACAATAAAGAGAAAGGACTCATGGACACAGATAACAGTGTGGTGACGGGCGAGGAAGAGGGGTTAGGGGGAGATGAAGGAGGGTAAAGGGGGATAAATGGTGATGGACGGAGACTTGACAGGGGCTGGTGAACACACTATACAGTGTACAGATGATATGCTGTGGAGTTGTGTACCTGAAACCTGTATGATTTTGTTAACCAGTGTCACCCCAACAAATTCAATAAAAAGAAAAAAAAAGAGTTTTGTGTTGCATCCCAGACCAATTGAACCAGAACATGTATTTCAACAAAATCCTCTGGCAACTTACATGCACCTTAAGATTTGAGAAGAACTACTGTGCGCCATGACACAAGTGACACCCACGCTAGTCGCAGCGCTCGGCTTTCATTCAGCAGGACACAGCTATGGTGGAAATACAGAGCTTACCAAAGGAGCGGGGAAAGTTCAGGTGCCAAAAGGAGTTAAAGGGGCTTCTGGTTCTATGGCCCCAAAACAGGTCCTGAAATAGTGACTGAACCCCACCCACACCAGGTAAATATCAGCTTGTCCAGCAAAAGAACATCGTGGGGTTATGAAGACTTGCTTCCGACTCTCTACTGCTCAGCCTGTCCATGTGTAAAATGAGATGATACGAAATAAGTTCCATCTAGCTCTAAAGTACTAAGATTCGACATCAAACAAACAAACAAAAACCAATCCGGGTGCACATCCGCAGGAGAGTACTCACGTAAGAATAACTGCACAATTCTCATGCAGATTACATTGTGTTCTTTGACAACTTTTATGTTCAAATGTAATTATTACTCCACTGAGAGTGCCCATTTATTTTTTTATGAAAAGCATTTATTTATTTAAATGTGGTATTAAACTGTTTTGTATTGAGTGAGAGTCACCATTTCTTTACTTTCGTTCCTTCTAAAGGTCTTTTTGCTTCTTTCTGCTTTACGAATGTCAGCTACAAAGCACATGCTTATCAGAGCAGGGTGAGACTCCAGTGAGAGCGGAAGGAGAGGAGCCGAGGGAAGCGTCAGAAGTCTGTGCAGAGCTGCTGGTTATGAGAAGTCAAGACAGCTACTCTGACTCCACCTTGTTCTTTGGTCCTGAGTTGCTTTCACAGGCTCCCACTTTCCAACTCCTAAGAAGTGCTGTCCTTTACTCTGGCTAGAAATAGGAGTATAACTTTTTCACCCTCACAACCATCTCTGTATGGTTGTCTGAGTGTCCCTGCACATCAACAAAATTTAAAATCTACGTGGCCCAACCACCCCTACGCTAATATATTACAGAAGCTACCAGCTGCTGCTGCTTTATGATCTATTTTCCCTGAACTGTCACACGTAAAGTTGTTCCAAAGCACCCCCCAAATAATCTGTGCTCTTTTATAGAAAATTTTAATTTATAATATTCAAGCAATACCAGAGCTAGCTTACAAAATGAAGAGTTACAATGTTGCATTCAACTTGGGTTTCAATTTACCCTGGTATTAAAGGGAGACTCTTGCATCATGGAAGTTGAACTTGGATAGGACTTTCTCAACTGAACACTGTCAGCTGCCAGAGCTGCAGGCAAGAACCCAGAAGACACAAAACTTCTGACATGATGGAACTAGCCAAGAAGCACCAGGCCAAGATGAGAAAGGCCAAATGAGAGCAGGCAGCAAACACAATTCTGTTGCCAGTGGAACTCTGCTAACGGTGTCGTGTACCAAATTTTCACAGTGAAAGTCAGGAACAAGATGACAATTGAAGTGGGCATTTAAAAGGGAAGTAAGTCACCCCAGAGAACTCCTTTATTATTCCCCTGAGAAATTGCCAGAATGAACTAGAAACCATTGGTCTATTGCATTTATTTCTGCTTCAACATTATTTGTCCTCAAGGACTCCCTTCCAAATTTGCATCCTGCCTAATTTGGCAAAGGATGCCACCATGAAAGACAACTGCAACTATTTGCGTGGACAAAATGACTTCAACAAAACCTCCATGCAACTTCCAAAACGCTTTACTCCCAGTCAAACCTTTGGTTCCATGTCCACAAGCATCCCTCAACCCACCAGTAATGTTCACTTTGATAGCTGGCCTTTATCTCCAACTCAATATAAAACAACTCCCTTTGTAGCCATATTTCCCAGCAAGCTCTTCCTCCAGACCACCCTGATTGGCGGCAGTGTTACTGTGACATTCCCCAACTAGAAACCCGATGATCATTTGGACTGCTTTCTCCTTCTTTACCTAAGTTTTATTGATCTGTTTTTCCCACCACTTTCTGTAATCAGCCAGTGCCTTTTTCCTTCTACAAGGACCAGGCTACCTCAAGCATTCATCATCCTCATTTACAGCAGTTAGGAAAACCCTTATCCCTCAGTTACTCGTTAATTCATTTGTCGTATATTTGAGCACCTACTCTGTGCTCTAGGCACTGTGCTAGGTGTTGAGGATAAAAAGGTGAGCAAAATGGACTTGGTCCTAGTCCTCAGGAAGTTTCTGGGCTAGTGAGCTCTTCTCTGCCCATTGCAATACATTGTGCAAGACACCGTCTGATCAACCTTGCCAACATACTCTCTGAATCATATATGTGCATCCTGCTCCGATGCCTCCAATGGCCTCCTGGAAAGAAAACAAAGTGAACCAAAAGCAAAACTAGTGTATCATGTTAAAGCTGCACGCTGGCTTCTACCAACTTCTCTAATCCCATATTTCATTATCCTCTTAACAAACCATCTGGTTGAAACCAGCTGGCTGAATTTCCATCTCAGGGCACTCCACGTTCCTTGCTCTTTGCTTTGTTACTGCTTTTTCCTTTCCCAGAAGATCTATATCCTCTGTTGTGGTATTTTTCTAATCGCCATACAAAAAAATGTTCTCTCTCTCTTGTGAACTCAAATATTCGCTCAATGTACATGGTACTTAATGTACTCGGATAGAAATGTTTCCACCAGATCAGACTCTGTGGCTGCAATGGGGTCCAAGGAAGAACACAGTTTTTCTTACTATAAATCAGATTTCCACTTTCCGAATCTTTTGGTTCTTAAATACAGGGATCGCTGTGTCTTTTATCTTCCATGTACTTCCTTGCTCATATGTGTTCTCAAAGATGCAACTAATAATAAGGATGCTGTTAATATCCACAGATTCATTTTACAGTTTCATCATTTATTATGTCCATAAGCCTCTTCATTATTCATTAAATATTTACATAAGTTGTGAGCTAGTCACATAAGCGTATTTCACTAAAAAGTATAATTTGGGAATGGTTTCCTTTACTTTGGAAGAAGAGCTACACGCTCTGTAATGAATTGTGAGACACCAGATGACACACTTATAGATACCAGCCTGAGATCCACAGATCTGAATCTGCTGAGGGAGGGGCTGGCGTGCCGCACTGCGGTGTAAACAGAATTTCCACCTATTCACTGGATCACCACGCCCCCAATCTCGGTTTCTCTTTGTAACCCTGCATGTAACCCAGCTTTACTCCTTAAAGCCACACCCAGCAGTGGGTTAGGAATGAGTCAGGAGGAACCCATACAAGCAGAGAGTTAAGGATGAACAGTCAGGCTAAATGGTGAATTCATTTTCTCTGTTGGCTTGTGTCACTGCCTCATGTTTGGTTTTGTACACTGTTATGTGAATTTAATGTTGCTTATTTGAAAAATGAAAACAACACAGGATGCTTGAGTGGTTTGGGCCCAAAAGGAAAACTGTGAATTTGCCAGAAAGCGGGCAATGCATAATAGAAACATTTATAAAACCTAACCTGAAAAGAAAAGTTTACAAGGTTTAAAATTAAGTATGCATAAACGAGAATGAATTTTGTTAATTTATACCCTCTTGGCAGCTTGATAATCGCAAACATCAATGGAAGCGAACATTGAAGACAACCAAACCGACCTGGACAGGAAGAGAAGCTCTCCTGTCTGGTGTCCTGTCAAAGCTCAGCGGACAACAAAACTGGAAACCCTTCAGGGAGGCCGGAGAAGCTTTCCTTCAGCCAAGTGGTATTAAGTACATAAAAAATAGCTGTATTTAACATATCATTTGATCTTGGCAGTGCCCCTTTAAACACAAAAGAAAATGAACGACTGGAAGTTATGACACAAAATTACCTACCCAATAGGATGTGATGGCTCTTAGGACGCTCAAGCCAGGAATCCTCCTTTATTCTGCCATTGGCTCTGCTTTCTGCAGGCTGTACGTGTGCGCATGCTCGTGGGTGCGCGCATGCGTGTGTGCGCGCGTGTGTTCCCTTTCATCCTCTTAAGAGGTGTGACTTTTACATAGCAAATAAGGAATTCTAATTGTGAAAGTCCATCTTCTGCTGAAACCGTCTTCCACCCCGTTGCTCCAAAAGCTCTGAAGCTCTGAATGCGTCCACAAACAGAGCCAAGAAAGCCCTGGGTCTCTGCAGTGACATATTCGGGAAGTGGCACATTTTATCTCACAGGAGCTCAACGGCCTCACAAAGGCTTTCAAGTGCAAATAACAAAATTCTCAGATTAGGATAAGTGTGCTTTTAAGAATCTTTATTTTGATCATTTATTTCAGGTAACACTTGTGGATAATATAGCATAGCTGTGGATTACTGAGCAGATAAGGAAAATCTACAAAGAAAAAAATTAGGCCAGGCCTTTATTAAATTTTAAAGTATGCCTTTGCTATACTCTCACAAAGAGCCAAACAGGGTATCAAAATCTCTGGAGATCACCAGTATAATTTCTTTATCATGTTCCATTTAAAATCTAATTATGTAGTCTACAACAAGAAGACTCCGAGCAGTTTAAATAGGTCATGCAGTGAGTAAGTTAACAATATTCTAAAGTTTTCCTTGTAAAGATGGTTCCTTTGATAGTCTGTTACACATCAGGACACTGTATTATCAAACAACTGTAATTTAACTCAGCCACTATGGGCTCTTATATGCATCTAGAAAGCATTAAATGTTTTGATTTAGGTAATTTGGAGAGTTAATAAAAACCGTGTTCCCGATACAGCTGGACATGATAGATGGGGAGTCTGTGCACACATACTTTCTTCGGGTAACCGTTATTTTCTTGTATTATGGCAAGGTCGAGGGAAGTTTATATTCAATGTTTGGGTATTTTTTTTTCAATCAATAATCATTCAGAGCAAAGCAAAAATCTGGCCACTGGATAATTAATATCTGAATTAGAGGGTTATCTAGCCTATGGTTTGACACTCCTTCATTCCCCCCTCAAATTTCAACTGGTATACGACCTGGATTTCCCATAACAACATAACAAAGTAAGCACTGCTTTGAGCACTTTCACGTATCACTTCATTTCATTCTCAGAAGTCCTGGTCCTGTGTTTCACAGATGAAGCAAACAAGGCACAGAGGAACTAAGAGACTTACCAAGGCCACAGAACTGTAAGTGGCCAAACCGGGGTATGAACACACGCCGGGTTCTGGCTCCAGAGCACACGTGCCAGACCACTTCATTAGGCTGTTTCTTATCATGTAATAAAGCGTCTTGTCTTGGATATGGACATTATCCAAGTGTTGCTACAAAATAATCAGCATGAAGCTATCTTTGAATGAGCCACTATAATAGCTACCATGTATTAGTTTGCTTATTGTTTGCTGGGCTCTGAGCTAAATATTTTATAAGGATTATCTTCTCATTGTGATACTATCAGATGGGTATCACAATTTTTCCAAATTTACGAATGAAACATGGAAACAGAGATATTAACTAAATGGCTCAAGGTCACATGACTAAGAAATGGCCAACCCAAGATTTGAGTGTCTGAGCCCAAAGCCCAGTGTCTGAACCTCTGTGCTAACACACACTCAACACATGGCTCCAAACAGCCTGCTAACAAATTCAGGTTAATACATTTCAGCCAGTAAGATGATTTCTTCTGGGTGCCAAGAATATAAAGCAGTGAGCAGAGGGAGAAGGGTGACAGAGGGCACAGATACTATATCTCATCTACCACTGGTTCTTTGGGAGAAGGTTTCTTTAAAGCTCCCTCCCTCCTTTCCTGTTAAGGTTTCTTCAAAGCTCCATCCCTCCCTTCCTGTTATCATTGAATGTTTGTGTGCACCCCCCTAAATTTATATGCTGAATTCCTAACCCCTAATGTAATGGAAACTGGAGATGCAGCCTTTGGGATGATGAGGTCGTGTGGGGGTTGGGGGGTTCTCATGATGGGATTAGAGTCATTAAAAGAAGGAAGAATTTGATAACTTTTCAAAGACCACTTGGGCTGCCATGTGGAAAATGCATTGCAACAGAGGAAACGAGAAACTAGTTGGGGGCCATTTTAATAGTGCAGGTGGGACTTTATGATGGCTTAGAGAGAGACGGGGAAAACAAATTAGAGATAAATTTTGTAGGCTTTGCTGATGGATGGTCTGCTAAGTGTGAGAAAAAGGCAACATAAATAACTTTAGGTTTCTCGTTTTAGCAATCGGGTGCGTGGTAGTAAAGTGGGTTTGGGTAGGATTCAGAAGTTCTTTTTTGGTCACATCAAGTTTATGATTTTATATCTAAGTATTGATGTTAAATTGACACCTGGGTATTCAGATTTGAAGCTCAAAGAAGCTGGGGCTGGAGATATAAAAATGGCAACGACCCATACAGAGACGATGCTTGAAACCATGGAACTAGATGAAATCTCTCTCCACATCCTCTCTACAAGTGAAGAGAGAAATGAGCAAGAGGAACCTTGGCATCTCAACACGTAGAGTCAAGTGAAAGAGGAAGAATGGTCAGGAAGGTTGAGAAAGGATGCTGGTGAGAGAGGGAGAGAATGGGAAGAGTTTGGTGTCTCAGACACTAAGGAGGCACTTCATGGAGAAGAGAGAAGTCCCTATCTTGAGTGGGAAGCCAAATAAGAGAACAGATAATTGGCCTTTGATTTTAGCTAGATGGAGGCTGCTGTTGACCTTGACCAGGCCTGTATAGTAGAATCAAAGGATCAGAAGCCTGGCTGGTATAGGTTGAGGAAAAAAAAAAAGAAGAGTCCCGTGGCAGATATCATTCCTCAAGTATGTACAAGCCATCTTCCCCCTGCCCTGACACGTACCTTCCTCCTTGATGGCAGAATATACCTCTCATTATAAAGTCTGCAAACACCAGAAGCCCAATTTTCTCTCTAAGAGCTTAGACATGGGCAACAAATTCTTCCCTAAAATAGTGGTCAGATCTCCATGTGATGGCTGGAGCTGCTGCAACCATATTGTGAATAAGAGGCACACCACACCCAACATGCTGAGAATGGCAGGGGAGAAAAAGGAATGTACCAGGGCACTTCATTAACGCTGGGTCTTCTCCAACCTTTTGAACTATAGCTACAAACTCAATTTACACTTTTCCAGCCTTACATAGCTACAGTGCCTTTTAGATGGAGTCAACCTAAAAAAAATAATAAAAAAGAATATATTCAGAGCAAGGTTCATGCAGAAGAGATTTTAGTCACTGCCCAGGAGTGGAAGATGCACTGTGTAAGTTTAGACTGTGGGGGTCCAGGCAGGGTGGAAGAGAGAATACATCTTACCAACCGTGACTGTGGCCTCAGAGTCAGTATGCAATATGATGTTTGGGTGCTGGAAGCAGAAAATTGGGTAGTGTAAGGTTTGGAAACCAATCTCTTAGGCCTGAGGGCTGGTTTTTCAGTGTTAGCTAAGTAGTAAATCTAAGAGAGAGGGGCTCTGAGGATTGTGAGGTCTGGCGGTACCATGAGGCTCTATACAAAGAACTTCAAGCCATTTTTGCTTTCCCCAAATCCACTCTATTGATTTTCTCAGATTATCCCTCTTAAAGGAAAGCTTAGGGCACTCCCTGAATGGCTGTTCAGACTGGTGTCTAAACCCTTCACATCAGCCAGTCATCCCCCAAGTTCCTTTTCCTGTCTCTGCACTCCATCCAACTCCATCCAACTCCATCCAACGACGGTACCATTTTTTGTTTTTTACACATATTCGCTGCACACCTCCCCTAGGCATCGATGATGACATTCCCTCTGTGTGAAGTGCACGGCTCCTTCCACTGCTATAGGCTTAAACCTGATCGATCTGCTCAGAAAGTTGATTCACGACGCTGTCCTTGCTTCCTCCAAACAGAAGTGGCCCATCTCATTGCCAAAATCCCTTGGTGCCTTTAGTTTAATTACATGTTTTTCTACCTTTCTGATGGCATTGAGCACTTTCCACTCAGCACTTTGATTGTCCATACCTGCTACACGAGACCAAAGTACTTGGGGGAAGAGATGATGCTCTGTTTGTTTCCTGCCACAGAGCCTGCCATCATCCTTGGCATATAGCTGGTGCTCGATGCACTTTAGTTGAATTAATGAATAAATGATAAATTTTGTAAATATTAAACCAGACTTGGGTCCCATGAAAGTTAAGGGAATTGTTTTTTCTTGGGGATTATAAAAAAGATAGGAAATGTTCATAAATTCTAGATTACTTAGCAAGAGGTTGGCCTGGAACTACCAGTAGTATTTTTGTTTATTTGTTTGTTTGTTTGTTTTTTCCTTATTTCCTCCACCCGAGGTCCTGGCAACCACTTTCCTACTCTGTTTCTATGAATTTGACTTATTTTTTTAGATTCTGAATATACATGATACCATGCAGCCATGCAGTATTTGTCTTCCTCTGTCTGGCTTATTTCACTTAGCATGATGCCCTCAAGGTCCACCCATGCTGTCACAATGGCAGAATTCCTTCTTTCCCATGGCTGAGTAATACTCCATCATATACATATGCCACATCTTCTTTATCCAGTTATCCCGACAGGCAGGTTGTCTCCACAACTCGGCATTTGTGAATAATACCCAGAAGTGATAATGCTAAACCCTGGAGTCGTTCTATTTTTCTGAGGAACCTCCATACTGTTTTCCACAGTGGCTGCACCAATTCACATTCCCGCCAACAGTGCACAAGGGTTCCCTTTTCTCCACGTCCTTGCCGACATTTGTTATCTCTTGTCTTTTTGATGACGGCCATTCTAACAGGTGTGAGGTCATATCTCATTGTGGTTTTGATGTGCATTTCCCTGATGATCTGTGACGCCGAATACCTTTTCAGGTACCTGTTGGCCATCTATCTGTCTTCTTTGGAAAAATACCTATTCAGGTTTTCTGCCCACTTTTTAATCAGATTGTTTGCTTTTTTGTGCTATTGAGTTGTGTGAATTCTTTGTATATTTTGGATATTAATCCTTTATTAGATATATGATTTGCAAATATCTTTCTCATGCACTAGGTTCCCTTTTAATTTTGTTGATGGTTTTCTTTGCTCTATAGAAGAAGCTTTTTAGCTTGACGTAGTCCCATTTGTCTACTTTTGCTCTTGTTGCCTTTGGTTACCAACACTTTTATCTTTTAATTTCTCAAAGGTCTTTCAGAGGTCAGCATTTCATATTGGAGACAATGAGAAATATGAGATTATGTTAGTTACTGAGGCCTCCACAGGAGACTGAGTGTTTAACTTAAACCCCGCTAGAGCCACCTGGGGTGAGATGAGCTGGGGGAGCTTGTTGTGATCCTCTTTGCTGCCACCTTTTCCCTTCCTGCTACCCGACCAGTCACACCCATGACTGAGAACTATGGCCAATCAGGAAGTTCGCTTTTGCCCTTCTACTACAGAGAATCTGCTCAGATCAAATTTTGGAGGACAAAGTTCAACAGTTTAAGACAAAAACTGCATACGTTAGGTTGCAATGCAATTGATGGCTTTTAGTTCTGATAGTCACACAAAACAAGCAGTTCTTATATCTTTGGTAGAGGGTCTCAAACAGTCATCCTATGTAGTGAGTGGTGATATTTTAGGAATTGGGGGGGTTCCATTTCTTATACTGAGTACTTATGTTCCCTAACCCCCTAGAAAAAGGCATAGAAAAAGAGATCAAGTTATTGGATTAAAATACAAGAAAAAATGTTTAAGTTTTCCCTTCATAACTTTAATCTTTGGCTCCTTCCTCCTCTGTTTTATGCTAAAGCCTAGTAAAGGATGACATCTGATTTATATACTTAATTATTTTAAGCTTCATTCACCAATACTTCATGTTTTTCAAAGATTATCCTGACTTCTCGGTGTTGCGCTTTAAGAACCAGGCTGTGAATCTCTGTTGTAACACTTAAGCTACTTCCATTAAAGTGTATCAAGCCACTTTCTTTTCCATACTGTTAGTTTACATAGAGAAACAGCAGACTGCATTAACAGGATTTGAAATGCTCTCTCTTTTTTTAAAAACAGCCCCTAATGTTGCATGAATACATT
Organism: Macrotus californicus; assembly: GCA_007922815.1. Classification (NCBI taxonomy): domain Eukaryota; kingdom Metazoa; phylum Chordata; class Mammalia; order Chiroptera; family Phyllostomidae; genus Macrotus; species Macrotus californicus. The sequence goes on from VMDR010004729.1 coordinate 25,945, forward strand.
AAAATCTCTGTCAACATAAACCTGGTTTATACCTTTACTCTGCTATCCAAAATAAATGTGTCTCTGTATAGGCATCATTTGCATTAAAAACGCAGCTTACAATAACTAATTTAGTGCCTGCATTCCATTAGAACAATTGGGATTTTACCATTATTTAATTAAAACACATCTATATAAACTAAACACTCTTCACCATTAAAAAACTTCTTGAAAGACATGCTTGTAATGCGGAAAAAACCCCAAATTGTTCAGACTGCTAAAGGGTTCTTTGCTACAGCAAAATGGAAGTAAGGAGTTACATGTAAGATTAAAAGTGATCATTTTCCCATTTCAAGAAATGGAACCATCCCTCCCATTTCCCCAATGCTTCCAGATAAAGAGGACAGCATGAGTAGTATCTGGAGCCAGTTTAAATATCTGTTTTAATCCCAACAAGACCACTGGATTTGAATATTTATAATATAATTACCATGCTTAGTGCATGTTGTTCACATAATCTAATTTTTCCCCATGACACATTATTACGAGGCTTTAATTTCGGCAACAGTGAGGACTCAGAAACACTTGGGTTATTAGGAATGAAGACCAAACCTGCCGCCTGTCCGGGCACCTTGTGCACGTGGCTCATTGCAGCTTCAAAGCATTTTTAACGAGCGGGACACCATCCACCGCTCCACAATTTGGGCAGTTTCACAGAATATTATCAACCAGCGGCCAGCTACTTTAAATGAATGCCCTGTCAGGCAATTAAAGTTGAAATAAACCCACCCTTGTGCAACATTTATAAATGGTCTTTCGGAAAATTTCAAGACAGTCAAAGCCAAACCACTACAAGATGCCACTGTCTTCCTTCCCAGCACCTGTATCACCCACTACTTAGCAGTTGCCTGAATCACAAGTCTCCATTTTTCCGAGATGTCACAGCAGAAGCATGCTGTTATGGCTAAAAGGATAAAAGCCCCCAAGTCATGTTCCACTAACCATCAGCCGACAAACAAACAAAACCCCAAGTGCCTCGTGTTGAGTGGCACCAAGGTTTTCCAGGGCTCACTTGCACTTTCCCAGTGACAGGCTGAAAAAATGTGAAAAAAAAAGAAAAAGGCTGAACGCTGAATAACTGAATTCTACAAGAGTGTATAAACAAACAAATGCTATCAAAAGAAATATCCTGAGTTCTAAATGCCAGAAGTAGTTGTCATCAGATTATATGATTTCACGTTAATGTGAGGGAGGGTTACAACTGTCCATGGACATGTCCTCTGCTGCCTGTGGAGAGTCAGGAAGAAAACCTGAGGCTCCATTCGAGGCTAATTGAGAAGTAACTGCCATGTCGCACACCCTGGTTGCCCTGCCTTTAGGGTGGCTGAGAACTGCAGTTTGAACAGGACTGTTGTCATGTTTGTTTGCAACGTGACACCACATTAGAATGACCAAAACTCATGAAGAAAATAAGTAAGCTCGTTACTAAAATATCTCCCACCAAACTCAAGAGGAGAGAAAACTCCCCCTGGGTAATAAACCAGCTACAACAGCGGATCACTTGCAGTGAATACAGGCAACGCCACCTGGTATCCACAATAATAAACGCTGCTACTTAACGGAATTCAGGGTGCGCACCAGATTTTTCAGAGAGATGAGTAATTTTTATCTGCATGATACAGCTCCGTGTGGGCCTCATCTGAGGGTGGCCACTCCTTAGCCATTTTAGAAACGTTTGAAAGTCATTCTTGATTGCATTATTTGGGGATTAACTTCTTCACCACAAACACGGGCAGATACACAACTCTCTTTCTCCCTGAAAACGACGGGACGCCTAAGCCTTCGGAGCGGACCTTGTCCGGAGTGAAGGCACAATGACAAACAAGCAGAGGGGACACACACACCAGAACTCCCATCTGCTTTAACCCTGCAAACCAGCATACAGACGAAATGTTTCTTTGGGATGTTATCCAAAGAATTAAGACATGGAGCAATTTAAATATTTGGATCACAGTAAACAGTTTTTTGGCAATATTAATCATGATCCTATAAGCAAAGATTTTCTTTACATAAAAAAGCAACCAAATGTGCTTATCTCCTATAACAGATGGTGACGATATGTACTGTTCTTATTCCCTCGTGCTGTTCATTACCATAGTCTGTTTGCACTTCTTTTTCTTGCTCTTAAGGTTCCCTTGATTTCCGTTTCCCAATACTCTACACCCCATCCCTTCGTTCACGGATGGTTACCAAGCACCTTCAGAGACTAAGGCACAATGCTAGGTGCTATACACGGTGCCCACCCAGGACAATACCTCTTAAAGTATTGCCACTCCCTTTCTTTTTTTTCTTCTAATAAACAGTGATAATCACCTCTGATGGCTAGTTCTCTATAATTTGCATCCTCTTAATCATATCTTGTTTTGTAAAGTGACAAAACATCAAAAATATATAAAATATAGTGATCAATTTATATATTGATTTCTTTTTGTTGGTGAGATAATATTATAATTATTTATTTCCATGATGATAAGAAATACAATATATATGTCACCTTAAAAACTGTAAGTTCTTTAGGGGAATCTCAGGATTCTTTCATAAACCTATAAATCCTTGAACACAGTGACAATGACGGATATACTGAAGAAAAAGAAAACCAATTCCATGCATCTTTAGACCGCCAATCCCACGAATAGAATAAAAGAAGTAGCATGTTGATGGTTTCTGTAAAGAATATAGCTCATCCACACATTCCCAGATAAAGGACAGAACTTCAAAAATGAACAAGAATTTCTCTAAGCCATATGTGGGCATCATCCTCATCACTTCTTGGTTATATCACTTCCATGTGACTCATACACAATTTTTGCCTTTTTACAGTGAAATGTGGGGCCTTAAAATCTGATGCAAGAAAGAGAAAATGAAGTCCTCTCAAAGCACACAGCACTTTTTCTGGGTACACCCGAAATCATGCACAGAATAAGCAAACTTGTCAGCTCACCTTGGTAGACTTCCAGCTAACTCTGTGGTTGTCTCTCTGGAGGGGAAAAAGAAGATAAGTATGATAAGCTTATTTTGTTAAGTTCTAAAAATATGCTTAACAAAACCATAATATAATGTGCCAAGGAATAATGGTATCATATATGTGCAAAAGATACTGTATATGCAGCTGTTGATTTAACATTGTCTAATAACATTTCTGATTAATTCCCATTAACAGTTCAAAGGCTATTTTCAAAGGAAACTTTATACACATGTGAAATACCTGCCTTTGCTTCCTGGTGGTAAGACTTAACTAAGTTTAAAACAGTAAAATTTAAAAATGTACAACATATAGAAGGGAATAGGAAGAAAAAAATCCTAAACCACTAAAATATCTAAAATATTTTAGATATTTTCCATTTAAATAAAACATCTGTCTTCTCTTCCCAAGAATCATTTAGGAATAAATTCTGTTGAGAACGTGCCTTCACATTGATGCACTCTGTCACCTGAGGTTTATGGAGGGACACGTAGGGCTCAAAATCTAATTCTTTTAGTAGCAAATTACTGTTTTTTACTTCTTTGTTACAATGTCCTACCAGCTGGGATTATTGAAGGAGATGCTATGATAATTCAAATGGTACAAAAGACAAGTCATTAGTGGAGTGACCAGACACAAATTTAAAACCTAAATTTTTCCTAATTGCAGTATCTTGTCCTTCCATCAGAGATGTGCTCTTGAAAATAATGAGAAGTGAGGAAAAGGAGGAGAAGATGAGGAGGAGATGGAAGATTGATGTTGAGATATTTTAAAAGTAGAGATGGGCTTCCTGGTTGAACTGGGAGGCTGGCGTGCCTGGAGAGAGCAGGGAAGCTCCATATACCATGCCCTTAGCACCTCTTCCATTTGGCTGTTCCCGAGTTCTATCCTTTCTAATAAACCAGTGATCCGGTGTGAGTCACGGTGACACAGTGAACGACGGTGAATTGCTGCTTTGGGGGGCATGCGTGTATATGATTATGGTATGCCTTTCACCAAGAGGCCTCTAGTGAACACAGGAAGACAAAACTCAGATTTCAGTTGGGAGAATACAACTTTTGACACTCTCTGGACACTTCTTCGCAAGCAGTAGAGTCTTTAGAATGTTTGTTTTACTTTTTCAAGGAGATTTCCATTAAAAAGTCACAATCGTCTGGTGGTGGGATCTATTTTCATGTTCCATGAGATCTAGATTTTGATTTGGAAGTTTTTAAGAAAATATTCCGAGTCTGACTTAACAGCAGCATTACCAGTGAAGGTCATCCTGGTGTCCTCCCTGAACATCCTTCTCAACTGCCCCTGATCCATGCATAGCTGTTCTCTGTGGTCCATTCCACCAGATGTCCTCAAAACTAACAGACAGAAATGAGAAATGGCTAATGAGTTACCACTACTTTTTTGCCCCCTCTCCAGTGATAGGCTGTTGCCAGCTTCTGCTTCCTGCCCCAACCCCAGAATGGACTGAATATTTGCTCTGAAAAAGAAGTTCATCACCTGTCCTTTTGAATAAATATCAGGTTGATTCTTGCTGGTTTTTGTGCATATGTGCATATGTGTAACTGATATCATACTTGCAGTTGTTTCCTATGGTGCTTGGAAATATCTTAAAGGTACAATTGAAATTGAGTTGTATTTTTGACATTTTTAAGTTGTCTTTGAATAGAAGGTGCTACTCTGAATGTTATGTAAAGTACAGAAAAAAAAAATCAGAGAAAGAGCTAGCATCTTGGTCTGAGGACAGTATTTAAGAGATACACCTAGACATGGAGGGAGACAGGGAGGGAGGCAGAGGGAGCTGGAGGGAGGAAGACAGGAAGGAGGGAAGTTCGGTTATATATGGCATGGAGGTTAGGCCTTCTGGAAAAATTAAGACCTGAAATAAAGCTGACATTTACTCTTCTTATAAAAACCTTTGTAGAAGAAAACAATAATGAAAGGACTATTTCTTGTGGACAATAAAATGTGGAAGGAACAATCCTATTTATCATCTTTATAGTCAAACAGAGTCGCAGAGTTCAGAAAGGAAATTCGCTCTTATCTAGGAATTAGGGCTTTATCACTAGGCAGCTGAGAGTGAGGATTACTTTTACTTTCCACGGAGAGCTCTCTCTAAATATTATTTGCAATTAAAATGTTTATAGCACTTTCCAATATTCAAATATAATTTTGAATTGCACAGCAACCCATGTTTACTGTAGAAAATTTGGAAAATACAGAAAGACCTCCAAAAGAAAAGAAAATAACCTATAGTTATATAAACCAGAAAGAATTTTAATGTGTTTCCATTTAGTACTTATTTCTACATAAGTAGAATCATACTGTGTACAGTTAGTTTTAAATTCTTTCTTCCTATAACAATAAAATATAAATAATATTTGATGGCTGTATTATAAACAAAACAGTATAATTCTTAGGAACAGTAGTACAGCCACTTCTTTGGGTCATCTGATCCCTTTAAAAAATAAACACCTTACCTACAAAAATATAACAATAAACCCATACACGTACACACAAAATGTGATGTGCAAATGTAGATGGTTTATGGACCTCCCAAAGCAAGTATGTCAGCCGTGATTTAGAAATCTCAGCTTTAAACTCACATTGTCTTTACTCATCTTGACAATTCAAATAAAGGACTTCCTCCTCCATGAAGTGCCTGGGGCCCATGAAGTCCTGGCCTCTAGAACTTTCTCCTACCTATTGGCTGTGATAGGAAAGTGCTGGTTCCCTTAGAGCCGTCCTGCCTTAAATAAACGAGTGATTCTAAGTTCAGCTGCCATAGAGATGTTCTTTCCTAAACAACCACACAATATTAAACCTTCAGCTTTCGATGGTGGAGAAACTGGCTGTTGAAAGAAAGTTTTCATTCCTTCAGCAAAAACCACAGCTAAAAGCTTTGCCCACTACACAGCTGAGTGCTCCACAGCTATTCACGTCTTCCTAGAATTCAGCGCCTGCATAAGAAACTTCTCTCTCCAGACAGAACCTGGAACTGTGGGCACCCCGGCTGAGAAGTTCCCATCCCTTTCATCTCCCTTTATGACAATTATCACAACAGAAGAGTCTTTTAAATTTTATTACTTTTCATGTTGTCACCAACATATGTGAATACTCAATAAATCTTTGTTCAGTTTGTGAGGAACGAACGAATGAACTTTTCTGAACTTCTGTTGCCCATGAGGGTTAAATCTATGTTTAGAACTGGATCATAGTAACAGCAGCAACCTAGGGTTGAGGTACAACTACCTGTCCTTCTTTCTAATCTTTTAACTCTTTATTTTTGCTTTCCAGATTATTATCCATATTTTAATAGGATGAGCCCCCCCCCCGGTATCTTTTTAAACTCCTCAAGACGTACGTTATAATAAGTCCACTTGCATCATTTCTCACCCTCACGTTACACTGACATTCTCCTTTGTCCTGAGGGGCTGTTCTGTGCATTGGAGGGGTTTAGCAGCATCCTTGGGCTCTACCCACTAGATGCCAGAGGTATCTACCCCCAACTCCCATTTCTCACAATCAAAATGTCTCTCCCCATTGCCAAATACCCCCGAGGGGCAAAACTGCCCTCGATGGAGAACCACTGCAATACAGCAATGAAATTTAGGGTCGATAACTGACTTCTGTTTCAAAACCTTACTGGGTTAACCTGCGGTCTCCATTCCCATGGGAAAAACAGAGCAACAGCCCTCTCAGGAACACCTGCCTCACTTTGGCTCCTGCTCCCTCCGTCTGCGGGCTTACCAGGAAACAGTATGTTGGGTTGTTCCCTGATCCACTTATGTTACTCATTCTCATTTTTAAATCTGATTAAACATGATATAAAACTGATGAACTATGAGTATGAAAAACTTCTTGTTTCTCTGAAAACAAAGTGAGATTCTTTGGAAAGATTAAAAATAACAAGCCATGTAAGAAAACATGTTGAATTAGGTCTAGGGGCAAGACAACTATAGATACTGGGGGAAGAAAGACAGGTTCTTCACTCCTCTTAACAAATAAGCCAGAAATTCCTAAATAGTGACGTATGGGCGTGATTTTGCACGGAAGACAATGCCCAAGTCCATTCAGTAGATCCACACATGCAATGGAAAGATGCTGGCCTGACCTTTACAGCAAAAGGCAAAAATGTTGGGGAGAAAGTATGTTTGCCACACAGTGAGTACTAGCAGGGGGAAATTATGTTTCATGCAACCATGTGCTCAAAAAGTAACATGAAAGCTGTAGCCATTACTTCATGGGAAAAGTATTGGTGGACATAAATGAACAGACGAACACCAGCTAAGAGATGTCACCTAAACACCTGACACTTCCGTTGGAGCGTGCGGCCCCACGATTCTAAACAAAGCACAAAGAGAGCACAGCTGAATCTGACCGCTCCAGGGCAGCCAGGACTCACCGACCAATGGCCATTTTTGAGATCAGCAAAACACTAAAGCTTTTAAGATGATGAATTGTTCATTTTTACCTGTTTACTATTGCTGACAAATAATCTGAATTATTCATCTTCTCATAAATCTATACGTTTTGTAAGAAAACCCTCGAGGAAAACACAGTTAGCAGAATACGCTATGTTTCAGAGAGACCACACTCCTTCATAGCCCGACTGAGGGAGCTCGCAGAAGGCGCCACATGGAAAACGCTTCGGGCAGTAAGACTAGTCAGTAGCGCAGTATAATGGTGGACACGTGACATTAGACATTTGTCGAAACACACAGACTGTACAAGACTAAGAGTGAGCCCGAGTGTCAACCGTGGACTTCGGGTGAAAACGTTATGTCACTGTAGGTTCATCAATTCTAATGAAGGTTCAACTCTGAAGGGGGATGTTGGTAGTGGGGCGGGGGGCTGTGCATGCGTGAGGACGAAGGGTATGTAGGTAAGGTCTCTACCTTCCCCTCAATTTTGCTGTGAAGCCAAAACTGCTCTAAAAATTAAAGTCTAGAAAAAATGAAGGTACCATAAAGACCATGCTTTCTTCAATGAATTTTTATAGGTTGCAATGTCCATTATTAATATTGCTTTCTAAGCATAAGTCATCTTTAGCACTAATACTTCTTCATTCAACATATTCACTGAGCCTTCAGAATACGCTCAGCACAAACCGTGTTTGGTGCTTCAAAATGCACCAGGATGAATCCGTTCCTGACCCTTCTTTCCAAGTGTTTCCAGTCCAGTAAGGATGCTACGTGAGGTATGAAGGGATGGACACTTTTTATTTTCCCATAGCTGAAAGCTCCCCTAAGTCAAAGACCACGTCTTATTCAAACTTTTAAATATTAGGGCCTGGCACACACCAGGCTCACAATAAATATGAGTGCAATGAGACCATGAAATATTTTCTGTTTGAAGGTAATTCCAATCTCTTAAATTCACTTTAAAAAATGCCTGCTGTAGTTATAGCGGTGTTCGGAGTTTAATTGTACTAATTTCCTTTTTTTAGTTATCATTGCCAAGATCATCTGCCTTCAAGAGGAGAGCAGAATGCTAAAAATTGAATGAAAACAATGATGAAAAAAATGGCAAAGCAAAATTATTTGCTCTGAGAAATGGAGTTGTCCCAGGGGGAAGAGGCAGACCAAAAGGATGGAGGATATGAGCTTCTGACTTTAATTTTAAATGTGTGGACCACTCGCTGGTGCGGAGCGATGCCGGTTTTGATCAGCTGTCTGAAATAGGGGTCTCCTTCCTCCACTGCTCCTCCGCCTCCCATCCCTGAACTATGCAAACAGCTCTTTTTTTAGGAAGTGTTGAAACAAGGGTACACCATCTATTTCTGTGCAGCATGCCAGTTTCCAAAATTAGCTGACAACGATAAAGCAGAGGACAGCAGCCCCCATGCTAATTACGTGTCAGCCTGATAAATATTTTTAAGACCTGGAATGCTTCTCTCCAATGGTACCTTCAAGTCTTCCAAAAGTACAAAGACTTTTCAAATATGTTAAGATACGTTTTTTTAATTGCCTCTCCTGCAAATGATTTAACGTTCTGGTTGTAGAAGAACTGAGATTTTCTTTATCTTAATTAAGGGTAAAAATATTATAACCAAGCAGATTTTTTCTTTCCTCTTTTTCTTTTTTTTAGTCACCACACTTGGAGCAAATTGTGGGTCTTTAAAGTTGGATCTAGCCCTGGCTGGTGTGGCTCAGTGGATTGCACACCTGCCTGTGAACCAGAAGGTCAAAAGGTCGCTGGTTCGATTCCAGGTCAGGGCACATGCCTGGACTGCAGGCCAGGTCCCTGGTTGGGGGAATGTGAGAAGCAGATGTTTCTCTCTCTCTCTTTCTCCCTCCCTCCCCTCTCTTAATAAATAAAATCTTAAAGAAAAATTGGATCTATTTTCAAATAATACATAGACAAGAAGATCAGCTTAAAGGCATCATTACAATTCCATATATTAATTCAAGACCATTAACTTCTCCTTATATGGTGAACCTTAGCCCTGGGAAATCCGTAACAGCTCAGAGATGTAGGTATCTTCTCTGACAAAGAGAGCCCTGGGACACTGCGCCCTCCTCGTGCTCCCACTTTCTCTCCGACCATTCATCTGTCCTTACGCTCTCTTTATTTGGGCTGTTCTTGATTTCTTCTCTCCCACTTCCATCACTCCTCAACTTTCACTCACACAATTAAAACATTAGTGTGTGTACACGTGTATGTGTGTGCATGTGTCTGTGTATAGACACAGGCAGTCACTCCCACATGGTGAAATCCACACTTACGTGCATACACTCTTATTGGGGGCCTATTTAATAGCGGGCACTATTCTAGGCCCTTTACATAGGTTCAGTCACTTAATTCTTATAAAAGCCTCATGAAGTCATCACTATGATTAAAATCCAAAGGAGATGAGGAAAACATGACACAAAAATGTTAAATTGCTTCCCAAGACCACATTGCTAGTGACAGATAGAGCCAGAATTTGAACCCAGGCATTTAGGCCCCCGAGCCTGGCTCTTGATCACTATTCTACAGTGCTACGGAGTACATAGAAGCTACAGATATAATTATTGTGCTGCACATTCATTCGTTCACCTGTCTAGGGTCTGTGCTAGAGCAGTGGACCACCACCACCACCACCACCACCACAACCACAACAGCAAAGCATGATACCGCTAATAGGAACTTTACAATCTGGAAGGGGGAGAGAGACACAAACATATAAGCAAGTGGATATTTATCACTACTTGCCATAGTGTGCATTAGGGCAAATAGGCAAGGCAGGGGCTGGAATGGAATGGCGAGGGTTGTCCGGGGCATTTTCTATAGGGTGTCCAGAAAGGGCTCTCTGACAAGGAGGCTGAGTGACTATGGGGCTGCAGGAAACACAGCCACTTCTCCCCACCTTAAGTCCTCATGCTTGGCTCTTTCCTTTGCACTATTGCATTTCCCCCTCTCTTCAGTGACTGGTCACCAGGTACCCACGGCATGGAGCAGACAGGACTAGGTGTTGCAGTGATTTAAAAAAAAAACAAACGATAGGTCTGGATCTGTACATTCAAAATGCTGACAAACTAAAAGGGGAAACAAGACCCTCAGATAAACTCACCCAGCCCCTTAGAAAACTGTAGGTTCCGACAAGAGATACTTCACAGCACTACAGAAGTATTGGCCAGCCTCTCAAATCCACTCCGGTGTGGAAGTGAATTCACAGACATGATCTTGCCTGCAGACCAACCTCACAAGAGAAATGCCTTCAGCTTCCTTCTGCATAGCCTACACGCACAGGGATTGACGTTTCCACACCCCTCCGTTAAAAAAAAACTGTCTGCAGGGTGGAGTTTCTCTTTAAAGCATTTTTGGTATTTGGCTCAGGCTGAGAGTTGCCACTTGTGAGGAGATGAGACTTCCATCCACCCAATCCCTCAGGAAACCGGGGTGTATCGGGGGTAGGGTCTGGTTGTTTAGAGCAGCGGTCCCCAACCTTTTTGACACCAGGGACCGGTTTTGTGGAAGACAATTTTTCCACAGACTGGGGGTGGAGGGATGGTTTCAGGGCAATTCAAGTGCATTGCATTCAAGCTTGCCTCCTGCTGTGTGGCCAAGCTCCTGACAGGCCCCGACTGGTACTGGTCTGCGGCCCTGAGGTTGGGGACACCTGGTCTAGAACTAGTGACCGACATGAGGCAGCAGGCCTGCCTGTGATTTGGGGTGTCAGAAAACTTACAGCACTAAGATTAATTTAACCTAAAAACTGACATATCCAGCCGTTAGAGTATTTTAGCGTTCCCTGTAAAAACAGCCACTACTGTGTGCTTTTGTGTTCCTGTGCTCATCTGCCTTGAACATAAAATTGCTCAAGGTTTCTGTTAATCAGCTCTTCAAACCAGCCCATCTGGCTGACTGTCATCTGGGGGTGTGGGACAGGAGGCACTGTTTAAATAGCACTGCTGTCCCATCATTTCCAGGTGGTGATAAGGGCTTTTGTTTTCTTTCAAAAATGTCATTTTGGCACTTAGCTTAGAAATGCACCTGAAGTGGAGACACTGCTGGTGGCATCAGGAAGAGAGGAGTGTGTCTCGTGCACACTGGAGTTTCCCCGGGTTAAACGTGGTGAATCCACCACAGTTATAGGATGCGATGGAGGAAGGGCCTGAGTTCGGCCACTGGGAACAACTCCTGCTCACTAAGCCTCCCTTGTGCAGACGTCAGCAACGGCAAATGTAACCAGCCCTGAGGGACAGTCGCAGACCCCAGAAGTGGCACATTACATTTTATTTAACAACTTGTGCTCCCAGAGACGGAAAAGCAAAGGCAGAGACAACCGAAACACAGACAATGTACACACCAGGCTGTGTGTGTGTGATTGTTCAAAGCTTTGTTAACAAAACATCTCTCCAAAAAATAAAAACAAAAGAAGTGTATTTTCTTCAAATACGATGTTTCTGCAAGGGGAAGGGGGTACCAGGTCCCTAAAGGACCTCTGCATTTGATATTGCTTCATGACTGTGCTTGCAGCTGCCCTGCAATTCGTATGTGGGCTGTATAAGTAAAAATATAACAAAAAATTATTAATCCAAATAATTTTTTTCTTGGATAAATCAGTTTGGAGGGAGGTCCATTTTACTATAAAGACCAATTTTTCTCTATTAGCTCCCAGAGACATAATATTACCCGTAAGTTCTTTTAATGAGAGAAAATCATCCCCATTCCTGAGAATTTCTGGATCAAAGAGGGATTTGCAGATACCAGCCTGTAACGTAATGTTTGACTAATGGCCTAATCCATAAGCTGAAAGTACTGGTTATTGAATTCATTAGCATATTTATTAGCATTTATTTATTAACTTGCCCAACAAATATTTCTATAGCTCCTACTACCTGCCAGTTTCCATGTGTTGGGGTTGAGCAAGGAGTGAATAAATAGGGGCCCCTCCCTCAGGAGGTCGGCTGTCTAGTGGGGAAGCCATCAGAACAAAGGCCCACCCAAGGGGATGTCCAGTTGTGTAGGCAGCAGGATGAGGTTGAATCTGCTCCTAGGCCAGGGTCTATTCCCTGGTGGAGAGGTCTTTGGTAAAACAAATCAGAGATTTAATTCATATAATAATACCAAAGTTGTGACTGAGAAAGCAGATTTTAGCAAGAGGAAGCGTATTTTTTCTTGTAGATGCTGCCCTTCCCAAGAATGTAAAATACACAAGCTGTGGTCTGGTCTGAAGTAGATGTGAGAACACCCAGGGCTTTAATGTACTTTACCAGGTCAGGGTGTGGCCTGGGGGAGGGCAGCAGTGGTCCCCAGGACACCTGGAGGACTGAGCGAGAAGGTGGCTTCAGACAGCCAGAGTCAAACTCCAGGTGGGATGAAGTGAGAATGAAAAAAATGGAAGACGGGTTACAGCAGCTCCCGGACCCCTGGTCTGTTTGAGACTCCCCCCCTCCCCCTTCACAGAACCGACGTGCAGGTCCTGCAGGCACTGGGGGCTGGAGGGTTTGGGGGACACAAGCTGGAACTTCAGGCTCTTGTTTATTTCCGTCTGATTCCCAAAGTAAGGACACACATGCGTCTGTTTGGGGAGTGGTGCAGCTGTGACCTGTGCCGAAAGCACATCCCCTCAGGGGGCTTCTGTCTACCTAGTCCCAGCCTCCAACCTGCAGTCGGGAATGGGGTTCAACCAAGGCACTGAGAAAGGTATGCCCCTGTCTTTTTCAAATTAAAAAATGCACCGGAAATTATGTCAAAGCTGACTGGCTATGGGGTTGAAAGCTCATAGCAGCCATTCACGGAAATTGAAAAGTAATAAGGTGTTCTGATGTGATTGGGGGGAAACTTGGCTTTGTTTATTAATTTTTACTTTTCAGAACAGTAGCTATAAAAACATAACAAAATGCTCCTTTCTCCTGAAGTTGAAGAAGCTACTTCTTTTCTCCAACAGTATATTCATTTAAAAATCTAGCCTTATACAGTCCTCAGTGAAGAGCAGGATGGTGCTATTACCTCATTTCAGAGGAGTAAAGTGGGGTGCCATGAGGTTCAAGAGCTTTTGATAAAACATGGGCTCAGGACTCAGGCCCAGCCTTTCTCACCATAAAGGCAGGCAGGAATGTCAGACACCTGGGCAGAGACAGAACTCGATTTGAGTTCGGAGCAGACGAAAACTCCCACTCACAGACCAATCGCCCTACTTCACTTTACCCATTTGAAATAACGTGACGCTGAGTGCTACCTGCAGAGGGGTCATTAGCGCTATTGCAGACCCTTGGTGTTTTCCAGGTCACTTCTGGGACCCTGCTGAGTAAATTAAATGTGGTCTTTATCACTATCTCCGGAAACTCAAACCTGTGTGTTCAGCCATGGTGGGTCATGTCCACTCTGCTCATTTAACAATCATCCATATGTCGTTTCTGTGTCAATGGGAATTCTGAACTAACCCCAGACGAAACCTCCAACCTTCTGCATATTCACAGATGACAATTATGTCTCTACAATCCCTAACAAAGAAATCCAATAAAACCAACAGAAACAGAATCGACAGTAAAAGAGCTGAATTATAGATAACAGAACACCCACAAAACTGTACCCCATCTCACGACAGTGGGCGCACTGTCTATGTGCCAAGGTTCCTTTAGCCGTCGGTGATATTCAGCACATTGCAATTCAGTGCAATTACAGTTAGCTATAATTAAGAACAATTACAGCTTTTATTTCTCTACTTGTTCTTTAAAAGCACATTTGTAATAAAACTTTTTTTAAAGGTGAAGAATATAATTATATATCCTTATAACGTCTCCAATAATTAGTTTGACTAAAGTTTCTTCAGGAACAATTTTCATTTTAACTGTCAGATGTGCCATTTATAGTCAATGGAACATACTTAAAAAAATTCCATCATTAACCTTTGTCACCCCATATTGCTGTATATGAATTATTGGCACAAATTGAAGGTTTCAGTATTTAAATCTCAAGGCCTGCTGCAAGCTATAAAAAAAATTTCTCCTTTTAGTTGTGTAGGCGTATATGTACATGCATACGTGTGTGTATGTGTAGTGTCTTTTAATAAAAAAGAAGTGCTAGCCATGGCCGGTATGTCTCAGTTGGTTGGAGCATTGTCCTGTAGACCAAAAGTCTGCGGATTTGATTCCCAGCCAGGGTGCATACAAGAAGGCAACCAATCAATGTTTCTCTCTCACTTTGATGTTTCTCTCTTTCTCTCTCCCTCCCTTCCTCTCTCTCTAAACAGCAATGAAAAAATGTCCTCAGGGGGAGGATTAAAAATAATTTAAAAAATAGAAATGCTATATTTATAGGGTATGTTTTCTTGCTCAAGATTTTTTGGGAAAAAAACTGCTTGTGTTATAAAGGTATGTTCTCTAGTTCAATATTACAGAACACCAACTCTTTGTTTATTTACTGCATATTTATGCAGGGCCCAAACTATGCAGTACCAAAACTAAGAAGCCCCCAGATCGTTACAAATCTGCCTCTCATTTAGTAGAATACACAGTCAATATCAACTTTATGGGGTGTCTAACTAGGATGAGTGAAATGCTACTGTCTCATGAATCTAGACTCTGACCCAATGCCACTTTAGCACAGTCTCCCTGCTAGACTGAAAAGTCCACGTGGCAGGGGTGGTCTCTCATCCCCTCTATCACCAGCACCAGAACAGAGAGTGGCTGTTGTGAAGTGCTCAGTAAATTGAATATGTTGAGTCAATGAAGAGGGTTTTTTTTCCCCAGGTCTCTCCCATTTAGGTTGGGCATAATTGAAAATTAATCACCTGGATGACTTTGAAGATAGAAGAAAATTAGGTAATACAACTCTGGCAATTAAGGATATTTTCCCCACTTATCTGGTTGAATTAGCTGTCCTGGGAAATAAACTGTTAGACAAAGGCTGTGCACCTGGGAACGGGGTCGGGCGTTGGAACAGATCATCTTTTAAGGTCCTTTATAACCTTGAGATTATCCAAGAGCTTAAAAAACTTAGACCAAATCTTAAAGGAAATAAGCATAAGCCTAAAAGGACATGTACAGTCATGTGAGTGTGTAGGGGTGTGGGTAAAAGCAATTCCACTCATTAGTATCAAAGATGCTAAAACACGGAAAAGTTGCTCTCATTAAAAAAATCTCTCATTATTCAAAGTACTGAAATTGGCTTGGATGTGATTTATATTGTAAAAATTTATCATTTATCCCATAACACCCATCAATTACTACCTACTTCCTATCTTTTAATTGCCTTGCTTAGCACTTTACATAACTTTTCTTTCATTTTCCACAATTGTTAGATAGTTACTATAATGCCCATTTTTCAGATAAGGAAATTAAGGCTTTGAGAAGTCACATGAATTTGAACCCAGGCCTGTCCAACTCTAAAATAAATAGTTAAAACAAGAGAACAAAACAACACATGGCTAATCATGGTCAGGAGGAACCAGAAACAGGATGATAATCTGCCTGGATCTCCATAGCAATCTAACAGCCAAAATGAAAGACACAAGGATCTGAGAAAAGAAATTTCACTCCCTAACTTTACGTATAGATCTGTAAGCTTTTCTCCTACTGGTTCTCAGACATAGATGTTTTCTATGGAAAAGGTCTGTATGTACTGGAGATATTGAGAGCAGATACAGGGGTCAGATGGTAGTTTTCAGGCTCAGGACTAGCGTTAAGTGTTATTTTAAATTACTTCTGATATTTACCCAAATGCACAAGAAGTCATGACATGGCCATTCATCACAGCACTGCGTATAACTGAACAATCTAAATGCCCACAAATAGGTTAAAAGCTAAATAAACTGGGCTATATCCACACTGTGGAATATGTATGGGGGTAGGGTCGTCTATATTCTAACATGGATAAAATTTTAAGGCATGTTGAATTATAAAAAGAATAAGTTTCAGAATAATACCTTGGGTTTTACGCAGGTGATGTTTAAAACAAACACAGAACAAAGTGTATCACAGGTACATCTGGGTAAGAAAGGTATAGAAACAGGCCTGGAAGGAAACTCAGCAGGTGGATACGTGGTGCCTCCGAGGAAAGGCGGGTGGCGGGCATAGAAAATTTCAGTCTTATACGTAAAATTTGTTTTTAAAGGGCCACCCAGCCAACCTGAGGGCCCAGAGGGTGGGCCCAGGGCAGCAGCAGAGTGTCTAGCACTCCACTGACAAAAGTGCCAGCTGATTGCAGCATGTCCTGAAGGGCATTAGGAGCTGAGGACTGACCCTCTGTCCGGTTCCCTGAGAGCGTGGGGGGTGGGGAGGTCTGCAGGCTCCGATCCAAGATGGCACAGGGGGCAGCACCGTGTTCTACGTGCGCCCTGCCTCCCCCTTGCGACCATTGCCTGTGGCGCTGTGGAGGGAACACTTACCGCACCCGCAGCCGGGCCAGGTCCAGCCACAAATCAAGCGGGTCACTCATTGTTTTGGGCGTGCGGAGGCCCGGGGATCGACACCCCTGGCAAGGCCACAGTGAGCTCCGGTAGTCTCCCAACAGCAGCACAGCGGAGCGGGCCTCCTGTCCACTTGGGGCGCTATGGACATTCCCGGGGGCTCCTCTGCAGGCTGCTCAGCAGTACGCTAGGCGCAGCTCTATTCCCAGGGCTACCTTCCCCAAGGGCTGTCAGGGGGAGTTTGAGGGAATATAGCGTGGGGAGCTATGAATAGAGAGGCACATTAAAAAAAATGCAGCTTATTCAAAAATTCATTTCTCTTGATAAGGCTAGTTTAACAGTATGCAGATAGTGTTTGCAATGTATAAATTTGAAGAGACAGCCAGCATTATTTAGATGAAAATATTAGAGGCAGAAATGATATGCCACAGATAAGTGGCATATCATTTCTGCCTCTGATATGATCGTTCTTTTTATAAAGTGCACTTTCAGATCTTTTTATTTTAACTCCTTACAACTGTATGGACACCACTTGGTAATAAAAACAACACCCCCACCCTCCCCTACCCCCCCAAAAGATGCAGATAGTTTCCTGAAATGTGTGAAAAGCCAATTTTTTAATGCATTGAATCAATTTTAGGTGCCCTGAAGAAGCATTCTTATTTAAAGGGGCCCTTTGGAAACTGTTTTGGAAGGAATGTTATTGATGTCTCACTTGTTTATAAATTTGTATTTTCATAAATCAGTTTTGCTTATTGGAAATTCTCTGCAGTAAGGGTTAAGTAGAAAGTAAGGCCATATTTCTACTAATAAAATAATAAATCCTGGGTGACAACTGTGGCCTGGGTTCCAGATGTAGTCATTCACTGGTAGAACCTTGGTGATCCACAAATATCACAGAAAAGTTGTAAAAAGTAAATGCAAATGAAACCATCTGAGCAAACATTCCAGTGGAACATGTCACTTGGCTTATATGCAGTCAGAGCCAGTCTCACTGCAGTTAGGAAAAGATAGTGAGGAGCTTCAAGGAAATTCTCACTTTCCTTCTACTAATCTCATCTTCCAGACTGCTTCTGTGAGATCTGAAATTTGTATCCCTCCTTTTTTCTCTGCCTCCTGCCCCGGCTCCTCTTCTTCCTTCAGGAAGAGCCTCTCTCTGCCTTTTTAAGGTATAACTAATATACAATAAGCTGCATATATTTAAAGTACAGGACTTGGACAGATTCAAAATATGTATACACCCATGAAACTATTGCCACAATCTAGTAAATGAGTGTACCCATCAGTACCCAAAGTTCCTTTCTGCCCATTTGTAATCTCTCCCTTCAGACCCCTCCTCCCCAAGTAACCACTGGTCTGCTTTGTGTCACTCTGCACTAGTTTGCATTTCCTAGAATTTGATATAAATAGAATCATGCGTTATTAATTTTCTTGGTCTGGCTTCTTTTACTAAGCATAATCATCTTGAGATTCATATATCTTGTAGCTTATATCAATAACAGTGAATTCTGTTTTACTGCTGAGTAGCATTTCATGGTATGAATATGCCACTGTTAATCCATTCTCTTCTTGATGGACACTGGGTTGTTCCCATCTTTTAACTATTTTAAATAAAGCTGCTATAAACATTCATGTACACATCTGTATATGGACATGGTAAGATTTCCTTTCTCTTGGGTAAATATCTCGGAGTTGAATGGCTGCATCATGTGGTAGTTGTATATTTAACTTGTTAAGAAACTGCCAAACTGTTTTTCAGTGACTGTAACATTTCACATTCTGCCACCAGAGCATGAGAATGCATTACTGACCGTTCCAGGACTTACCCTCTCACCATAATTTGGTATAATCAGTCCTTTAAACATTAGCCATTCTAACAGGTGATAGTGGTGGCTCATTTTAGCTTAATCTGGATGTCCCTAATTAACTAATAATGTTGAAAATCTTATGTGCTTACTTGGCATCTGTATATATTCTTTGGAGAAGTTACCTGCTCAAATCTTTTGCCCCACTTTAAAAATTTTGAATTTTTTTCTCACTGTTGAGTTTTCAGGGTTCTTTCTCAAATTATAATTTCAAAGGTTTTTCTCCTAGTCTGTGACCTGTCTTTTCATTCTCTTAATGATTTCTCTCAAAGAGAAGACAAATTTTTTTTTGAAGTCCAATTTATCAGCTTTTGGGTCATTCTTTTTGGAATTGTATCTAGGAAATCTTTGCCTACCCCAAGTCACAAAGATTTTCTCCAATATTTTCTCTTAAAAGTACTATGGCTTTAAGTTTTATATTTAGCCTTGTGATAATTTTGAATTAACTATTTTATGTGGTACAAGGGTCAAGTTTAATTCCTTTTTGCATGGGGATGTCTAATTGGTCCAGCACCATATGTTGAAAAGCATTTCAAGAGACCTATCATTTTTCCACTGAATTGCCTTTGCACCTTTGTTGAAAATGAGCTGTCCATATGTGTACATAGGTCTCTCTTTTCTGTTTCCTTCATCTATTTGTCAATCTTTGTGTCATTATCATACTATTTTGATTCCTGCAGCTTGATAATAAGCCCTGAAATCATATAATGTTAGCTTTTTAAGTTTGTTCTTCTTTTTCAAAGTTATTTTGGTTATTTTAGGTTCTTTGCAATTCCACATGAATTTCAGCCAATTTCTACCAACAAAGACTGCTGGGACTTAGACTGGTTTTGCATTAACTCTATAGATCCATTCGGAGAGAATTGATGCAATAACAATATTGAGTCTTCTGACCCATGAATCGATGTTCTCTCCATTTATTTAGGCTCTCTCTAATTTCTCTCCACAATATTTGTGGTTTTCAGTGTGTAGATTTTCACCTCTCTTGGCACATTTATTCCTAAGCATATAAGTTTTTTGGTGGTGTCATCAATGCTGTAGTTCATAGACATACAATTTAGTTTCACATATAGATCCTACACCCTACCAAACTGCTACCTTTATTAGTTTTAGTAGCTTCTTTGTAGATTCCACAGAATTTTTTCTATATTAGACAAGTTGCTTTTGAAAAGACAGTTCCACTTCTTCCTTTTCCAAGTAGGCGTCCTTCATACTGCCCTTTCATAGAACAGTTTTCCTGGTTGCCCTGGCTGGAATCTCCAGTGTCATGTGCAAATGAAGCAGAGAGTCAGACATCATTGTCTTGGTCCTGATCTTAGATGAAAATCATTCAGTCTCTCACTATGAAGTATGATAATAGTGGTGAATTTTTCATACGAGATTGAGGAAGTTCCTGTCTATTCCTAGTATGCTGAGGTTTTTTTTTTTCTCAGGAATGAATGTTGAATTTTGGCAAATCCTTTTCTGTGCCTATCAGATGATCATATAGTTTTCTCTTTTAGTTTGTTAATATGGTGAATTACATTAAATGATTTTCAAGTTTGCAAGCCTGGCATAAAATTCACATGGTCATCATGAATTTTCCTTTGTATATACTGTTGGATCAATATAAGAAGTTTCCTCTTTATATATTGTTGGATTTAATATACTAAATTTTGTTTAGAATTTTTGCATCTATGTTCACATGGATAGTGATCTATAATTTTCTTGTAGTGTCTTTGTCTGGTTTTGACACTAGGGTGATGCTGGTCTCATAGAATATATTGGAAAGTATTCCCTCCTTTTCAATTTTCTGGAAGAATTTGTTCACAATCATATTACTTTTTCCTTAAATACCTGGTAGAATTTACTTGTAAAGACTCCTGGGTCTGGAGTTTTCTTTGTAAGAGTTTTTAACTACAAATTCAATTTTTATTAGATACAAGGCTGTTCAGGTTATTTATTTCTACTTGAGTGAGCTTGAGTAATCTCCTTCAAGAAATTTGTCTATTTCATCTAAGTCAGCAGTTGGCCTACAGCCTGCAAGCTAAAATGTGTTTTTTTACATTTTTAAAGATTGAAAAATAGTGTGACATATACTGTATGTGGCCCTCGAAGACTAAAATTTTGACTGGTCCTTTACAGTAAACATTGGTTGGCCCCTAATCTAAGTGGCCAAATATATTGGTTTAAAGTTGTTAATAGTGTCCTTTCACATCCCTTTAGATATCTGTAAGAAACTCTAATAATGTAACATATTTCATATTTATTATTATTAAATTTTTCCCCTGAATTGTTCTAGCCAGAGGTTTAGCAATTAATTGATCTCAACAAAGCAGTATTTGGTCTCAGTGGTTTTCTCTGTTATCTTTTTGTTTTCTAGTCCACTCTCATCTTTATTGTTTCCTTTCTTCTATTTATTTTGTGCCTCATTAGCTCTTCTTTTTGTAGTTTCTTAATGTGAAAATTGTAGTCATTGATTGGAGACGCTTCTTTGTTTCTAATACAGAGGTTTGGTGCTAAAAAGCCCCCCATAATACTGTTTTAGTGGCGTCCCACAAATTTTGATATACTGTGCTTCTATTTTTATTAAGTTTAAAATACTTCCTAATTTTCCATTTGATTTATTTGACACGTTGAGTATGTAGAAGTATAATATTTTAGTTTCAAATATTTGGAGATTTTCTGTTATTATTCCTAATTCAATTCTGTTTTGCTAAATTGTGTACTTTGTATCACATGAATACTTTTAAAATCAATTAAAGTTCTTTTATGGCCCAGAGAATGGTCTGCTTTGTTAAATGTTCCAGATGCACTTGAAAGGAATATAAATTCTATTGTTTGGTGTAATGTTCTATAAATGCCAATTAGGTCAAGTTGGTTCAAGTGTTGTTCATATCTCTTCTCTTTTCACTGATTTCCTGTCTATTTGTTCTACCAATTTTGAGAGAGGACTGTCAAAATTTCTGAATAGTGTAGATCTATTTTCCCTATCAGTTTTTACTTCACATACTTTGAATCTGTTATTAAATGCATAAAAATTTAGGAGTTCTATGTCTTCTGGATCAGTTGATGAATTGACTTTATCATAATCAGATGACTCTCTTTATTCCCTGGTAGTATTCTTACTAATGGTAGAGCCATTCCAACTTTCTTTCTGTTAGTGTTATTATGGTGCATTCGTTTTTTAGGGGCGATGTAACAAAATACTTGAAAATGTGTGGCTTAAAACAACAGAAATATATTTTCTCACAATTCTTCAGGCTAGAAGTCCAAAATCAAGGTGTCTGCAGGGCCATCATTTCTCTGAAGACTCTAGGGGAGAATTCTCCCTTTCCTCTTTCTAGCTTCTATTAGTTGCCACCAGTACTTGGGGTACCATGGCTGGCAACATTTAGTCTAGCCTCTATTGTCACATGTCTATCTTCTCTATGTTTGTTTATGTCTCTGTGTTGCCTCTCTCCTTTTTATAAGAACACAAGTCATATTAGATTTAGGGCTCACACTAATCCAGTGTGATTTTATCCTAACTAATTACATCCGCAAATATCCTGCTTCTAAACAAGGTCACATCCTGAGGTTTTAGATAGACATGATTTTGAGAGGATAGTATTCAACCCAGTACAGTCTGCCCCCCTGGATCCCCCAAATTTACATCTATACCGCTTTCAAAATATATTCAACTCTTTTTAGCAGCCCCAAAAGTCTTAACCCATTTCAGCACTAACTTTAAATCTAACACCTCATCTAAATAGCATCACCTCCAATATGTCCCAAACATCATCATATAAATCCTCTAAATTAGGTACTGGTGAGATTATGGGTATGACTCACCCCAGGGAAATTCCTGCCTATTGTGGACCTGTGATACTAAAAAATAAGTTATCTGCTCCCAGGGTACATGGTGGGGCAGGCATAAGACAGTTACTCCCATTCCACAAAGAAAAGAGAGAAAATTGAAGGATATAGGGGGTCACTGGTGTAAATAAATTTGCAATCCATCAGGACATATTCCATTAAGCTTTAGGGCCTAAGAGTAATTCTCTAAGACTTGGTCCACTGCTTGGGCCCATGAAGGCTCAGCCAGCTCCCTCCTCTGTGCTGGCAGAGATCCCAGGACCCTGCCTCTGAGCCCATGCGGGCCCCACTGGCCCCTCCTCTGGGTCCCCTGCTCTGCCCTTCGCATCGGTAGCTGCATCCTCAGAGTCACTCTTCCATTTTCTTGAGTAGAACATGCTTGTCATTGAACTGTTCCATCTGCCTGCTTATAGAATTCTGGAAGTCTGACAGTCTTCCTCCATCTCGTCCTGTCACCTCAGGATCACTGTCCTTCATTGTCTGGTGTTCAGTGCCTTGCAGACTGTTTTCTTTTTCAAAAATAAATTTTTACTATATTTATAAAATGGATTTTGTCCTTTCTCAAATAGTTTCCCCAGACAGAAAGGTAAATCCAGTCTCCGTCACTCCATCCTGGTCCAAAGCAGAAATTTTCTCACTGACTTCTTGTTAATTGGAAAATAAGCTTTGAATTTCACAATTACCGTTAAGATTAAAATGTGTGGTGTGGGTAACCCCATCAAATTCACATCAAAATGACCAGTATCTCTTTCTTAGGAAAATAGCTTTATAGGGCAAGTCCATGAGGGACGCTGGGCGGCAGCACAATCACAGTGGTCAGGAGTCTGACCACCTGGTTTCAAACCTTGGTTCCGTCTCCTAACAACTGTGATCCTTGGGCCAGTTGCCTCACCTCTGCACCTTGATGTCCTCATCCAAACAATGTAGATGAATCTGGACTCTTGTGAGGATTCACTGTGATACTGTATATCGATAAATTCCACACAGTGCGAGGCACATAGCAACCAGCCTTCAATTCGCAAGAAATGTGAGCCATTATGATTATTCCTATGGCATTGCCTGGAGGCTACAAGGTATGAGCAATGTCGGAGAAATTCTTTAACACAGCGTTGGATTTCTCAACGGACAGATATTTTCCAGCTTATAAAGAGAGAATATGAAACGATCTTAGATTTCCAGGGGATCTATCTCAGAGTGGATTCACTGGGGTGAGAGGGGATTCACCACAGGGTAGCCTGCAGAATTAAGTCTGGGAATTGACTGAGTGCCATGTAACAACATTGTGCCTGACAGGCTGCCCATACTTAATACAGACTTTTTTCAGGTGGCTCATTTCATAGCTGACCACAGTAGATTACTCTTTCCAATCATCCCTCTCCTAAGTTCAGACAAGCCTTTATAACCAACTGCCCATCGACTAGACTTCTAGTATGATTGAAAGTTGATGATATAAACCAGTAACTGAAGTTTCTACGCTAGAGGGATTTTCGCATTACCTTTTAAATGGACCCATGTATCTGTGGCTTTTATAAAGGGGATCCACTTTAGAACAATACTAAGAAAATAAAATTACTCAGACTCTATGTGGTCAGGCTACTTACAATATCAAAGCTTAGCAGTTTTAGACATTACGTTAAAACCACCATGTTGGTGCTATTGGACTGTGCAGGTGATTCATCTCAGGAAACTCAGGAACATGTTACCGACTCATACTCAGATCCCAATTTTATTCTATTTGGCTCTCTATAATCCATTTTAAAGCTCACATTATTCTCCTCTTTGAGCTGCAAGTTTTTGCCTCTGGCCCAAAGAGGTAAACTTCTGAGATTACCTCCAATTCTTTCTGGCCCCAAATGAAAAACCTACCGCTTGGACTTTTTTTGCCCTATGAGATCAGGTTAAAAACATATTTTGTTAAAATTATCTTTAGCTGACTCACATTCATTATAGTTAACTCGGTCATTCTGGTCCAAGAGCTCTGATTCCAGTAACATACAGTACACTCAGTGCTTACCTTCCTAGACTCAATTTGCTCTGGGAACCCTGTGCAGTAGACCCAGGCCACGGCGTTAGGTCCTGCAGCTGTGGACAAGAATGTAGAGGGAGCTCATTACCCTTATAAATCTTGCATTCTGCTCCTGCCTGACTCCTGGCCTAGCCTGGTGACACCCAACCTCATAGCTGTTGATATGGCAACAGCTGGGACTGCAGGGAACTGCTGGGGTCATCGGATGTCATGGCACTTCTACCATCTTAGGGCTCAACCAATTAAGATCTCTCTATATGTGTAATTGCTTCCAAGCCGCTCAGTAACTTGCTGTGTGGCCTTGAGCAAGTAATTTACCCTCTCCTGTATCTCTGTGGGAAATGCCCGCATCTGGGAAATAAGAAGAATTTGACTGACCTCTCTCACTGGGACTTGGGGTGGATTAATTTGTTGCTGTACTTAAAGGGCAGTTAATTCTAATCCTTGCTTCAAAGCAAAATGTTAGAATGTTCTGTTCTCCTGCTATCTGGGATTCCCCCAAAGGAGTTAGTATTTGAAAGGAAACAATCATAAGAAAATAAGGACCACGCAAAATGATATCCACATTTTACATTTTGGCACCTCCTCTGTTCTTCTTTCAAGTAGTATTATTCCCTCCACTTGAAAGTAAGGAACGACTGGACTGAACCTTCTTTTACAAACACAACATTTCTCTGTGTTTGCCTTATACAATCACAATAAAAATCACCGTTATGCGGTTTTTTATCTTCTATAATCCTGCACAATGCCTCCCTCTGTGATAGATTCGCAGAACTTAGGAGCGAGACTGTCAGTTTTCTGGTAAATTTGGGCCATATGCAGAGCCCAACAGTGGATTATGGGAATGACTAGTTCAAGTTCACTATGTGTCCCAGACAGTTCAAATTGCCATTCAAACTTGTTTTGCCATTATTATATACAAAGGGGGGCCCTCAAAAACCAGAATTATTTTCTGGAGGGTGGGCCTCTTGTAGTATAGGCTTCCCCTGCTACGTGAGTGTTCTAGGAACTCATCTGAGTCAGTGTACCAACTGGTGTTGTGAGAGGCTGTGTTTGGCTTCAGTTAATTTTTTTTGAAGAGTCTTTCAACACATTTGCCCATGGTGATTTCCAGATGGGTGATTTATGGGCACACCTGCCCACACCACACTGCAGCAGTTTTTGACCAGAAACGTATGACCCCTGTGCCCCACCCTCCCTGTTCACCTAGTTTCGTCCTGAGTGACATTTTTGTTTCCCTGGATGAAAAAAGTCCTCAAAGGGAAACATTTTGCCGATGTGGAAGAGATGAAACAAAAAAAGGCAGAAGCACTAAAAGGCATCAAAATTGACGAGTTCAGAAACTGTTCTGAGCCGTGGAAAAAATGTTTTGATAGGTGTATTACATCAAATGGAGAGTACTTTGAAAGTGATGGAAGTTTAAATATGTAAAAATAAATACATAATTTTTTATAAATAAATTCCACTTTTTGGGTCCTCTCTCATAAACCAAAGAACAATTTAAAAAAACAAAACATTAATGAGACTGTTTGGAGAATGAAACATTTTGATGATTTGAAATTTCTCTCTCCAGCCTTTGCGGCTGAAAGTGTTTTCACCATGAACAAAGTCACCATGAATAAGCACCGTCTACAGGAATGGAAAAGCCTGCCTCCCATGTGGATGGAGAAGATCTGGAGAGCTCTCACTCTGAACACCTGTGTGGGCTCAAAATCAAGCCAAGGAGGAGAGAGAGAAATATGGGGACATGACAGAAAGAGCATAGGAACTTGCTATTGGACAAGTGAGTTGACATCTGTGGTCTCTGGGGAACTTCCTGCTCTAACAGGCTCTGATTGTGACCCTAGAAATACGGGAGAAGCAGCTGGATCTTTAGCGAACCTCTGCTAATCGCTTATTTTCTTACTCATTGTGTCTCGCTCTCAAAAGTGGAGTTCAAGGAGACAACAAAAACAATGTAGATAATCAAGAGTTCCTATTTATGTAGGTTCTAATTAAATAGAAGTTCCATTGCATATCATTGCTTCTACCACTCAATAAATGCCCATGTTTTAGAAAAATACAAAACCTTTAAGAAAAACATATTTTTAAGAACAAGGCTTGCACTACTACGAGAGGAGATTCGTGAGGAGACCGCGTATCTGTCTTGCACTCAGTACACATGATGGCATTTGGTCCTCCCAGTCATCCTGAGAGGGCTGAAGGCCCAATAACAACAACACTTCACACATGAAACAACAGGTTTAGAGTGATTAACAGACTTTTCCAAGACCACAGGGGAGATAAGTGACAGAACTGAGATGTAAAGACAGAGGTTATTTGATCTTAAGACCTGTGGTTGTGTAAATCCGTCCATCCAGCTCATCTAGCTAATAAACACTGAAGCAGCAGAACAGAGTAGGGCAATAGAGTGAGGCCTGAAGGTGGAACTGGGCTGAAGTCCCAGCTCTGCCTCCTAAAAAGCTGTCCGAGTTATGTCAGTGCCATGGACCGCTGTTTGTTCATTTGAAAAATGGGAAGTACATGCCTCTCAGGATTGTAAGGATGAAAGTACATGAGCTAATGTATGTGAGTAACTGGTACTGCTTCTGGCACAAAGAAAAAAATCTAGTAAAAATTGTTTTTTATTATTAATTATACTATTATTAATAATAATAATAATGAAGGAAAAAGCTTTTGTATTTTATCATTTCCAGGTTTCAATTTCCAACACTCACCCAACACTAACAGCTATTTTCAAACCTCCTTTAGAGGAAGGAGTAGCAATTCTCTCATGGAGTTTGACTGTTAGGGCCAGGTAAGCCCTGCTTGCTCCCTGCCCACACGACCTGCTTTGGCTAAGGATTTGTATCAGAAAGGGTTAACACCACAGCCAATTCCCAGTGCTCTCAGTGATGTACAGGAAAAGCACTATGAATAATCCTAAACAGACAATCTGAAAATTATTTACATTTGTTGTGATTTAAAGTATGTATGTCTAATCTTCTGGAAATATTTTTAAATTAAAGAGAAAAATCACTCTGCACCTCAAACTTCCCCACTACGCTCTTTCCTTTCATCATTTTCTTCTCCCTTTTCTGTTTCGGGAGTGGAAGGTGCCATCTTCCACAATGGTGCGCAGAGCAACCAAAACCACAGCTTGTCTCTCTCAGTGAACAGTCCACCTCCAAGAAAGAGAGGTACCTGGTGATTCAAAAGCTGTATTCTTTCAACAAATGGACAAATGGTAAACAAAATTTCATTCCTGTTCATCAGATTGGCTGGAAAATCAGTAAAATTATAAAGTTACACTTTCAAGGATTGGTTGAAATTGTGGGCAATTGCATGCTTTATTATTATGCTCGTAAAGCACTTTTTCCAAGACATCCAAAGGAGCTCAGTCAGTCTTGTAAATTGCCCTAGCACAATGCTGCTAGTGAGGGGCAGAGGGGATGTTCCACTCTCTGTCCTCAAACTCCACTGTGGTCCTTCCTCCACACTTCATCCCCATAATGTGGATAATTCACCCCTGAGTACTCCAGATCTAGATACAAAGCTATGTGGAAATACCATGGGTTTCCAGAAATCTGGACAATAGTTGATTGAATTTTCTTCAGTCTCAGTACGCCATTATTCTCATTCTTTTTGACTATTAATTTTACTTTCATTTTGAAACCAGACAGAAAAAAGTCATGAAAATTAACCACATTCATGTGTCACTAAAATTCTATCAGTTGGGTATATCAGCATTTTTGTAAGACTCTCCTTGCTGCAACTTCCCCAAATTTTCCATGCACAGAAAATAGTCTACATTCTTCAAGCAATTATTGAAGATTCCAGATGAGCTATTTAGTTTTCTCACAATGAGAATGAGGCTTAAAATCATGTCACTTTGGGGGACTCTCTGTGTTATACTCTTCTGCTGCAAATCTAGAGGGAAGGGGAGCCTTATGCTTTCTTGGCCAGCAGGTACAGGGTGAGGGAGGCAGAGCTGAGTTCTTGATCTCAGCGCTCAAGCTCAGGCTCAGGCTAGACCTGGATATTTGCTCATTACTTTTATTAGAAAGCAAAGATCAAATTGACACAAGCCAGAAACCAAGGAAGGTCTTTTGAATTAAAATTATCACCTGGATCTTTCATGTTTCTGTTTATCAAGAAATTTCCAGTTTTGCCAGAATGTGTGCAAAACCTCTAATTTTAATGAAGAAACCACTCCCAGTAATACATACTTGCTTTGGAGATGGCAAAAAAAAAAAAAGTGAAGGGAAGTATTACCTACAGAAATAGACACCGGCTTATTTATCACTGTTTTGTGTTGTGCTGCTTGGAAAAGAAAAACCTCAGGGGCCATAAGGAGAGTACAGTGTATAATTTCTTTGAAACTTCATTACATGTAGATTGACCCCAGCAAAATGCCTCCATCACATGGAATTACTGGGAAGAGGTGAAAACAACAAGAAAGCAAATCCATGGATTTCAGAGAGAAAATCTCCTAGGCTTAGTTTCTTCTCTGTTGGATCTGCCCACATGAACATTTTATATTACAGGATTTTAAGTTCCACAACCTTTTTCTGCTTTCTTCATCAGAGAAGATTTTATATTAAGAGTTTTACATTCTTTGCTTAGAAATACAAGGAGGGTGATAGTCTGTCCCTTTGAGGATCCAGTGTCTCTTCTCTGGGCTCAAATTCGTCCCAACATTGAATAAGCACTCTCCAGGAGTCTCTGATTTCCGTGCACAGGGCAGGAATCCCAAGGTGAAAGTCACTGGTGGGGGTGGGTCAGCCCTTAAGAAGCTCACAATCTATGGGGGAAGGGAGGTTGGGAACAGACCATGTTGTAAATAAATAACAATGAATTTATAAAAGAATGGATTTCAGAAGAGGGATGGATACTCACTAGTTTTGATGAGAGGTGGTGATGACTCTTTGTTCTGGGTCTTAAAATATAAATAGATGGTCTAGCAGAACAGCTAAGCAGAGCCATGGAAGCATGACCAAGTGCAAGGGTGGGGATGCAGCCTTTCCAGTGAGGCTTCAGGCAGGAGTTCATGGGACACAGATGAGCTACAGGAGGAGGGCTTCCAAATAAAGGCTCTGCTCTCCACTTGTTGGTTCATAAACCTCAGAACTTGTTTCCCTATCCGGTCCTGATAACTGCATGCTGCTCTGTGACCGAATGGTTTTTAGCTGCGCTTCAAGTCATGGTTCGAGATGGAAGCTGCTCCCTCAACTTCTTCCCTCAACAGACTTCAATTCACTGGAAAGCCCTCTTTGTGCCCCTTAATACCCTGTGTGCACAATTAAGTTTCCTTCAGAATGTTTCCAGTAAACAAGTTATGCCTTGAAGGAATGTTCTTTATGCTCCCATAAATCAGAGGTGCTTTTTCCTACCATCTAAGTCCCTTGTCATTTAGAATTTTAGTAACTTAAATAATTTGCCATTTCATCCGTAAGTCTTAGGCACTTTTACAACTTGACATGCTGAACAGTGCCCCCCACACACACAGCTGGAGCATCACAAGCTGAAACAGAGCAGCTGCTTTCTGTCTTTGTGTCCGGGACTTTCCTAGACAATTTTTAATTTTTCAACTTTATGTTCCACCAGAAGCTTTGACATATTAGTAATTTCTAATAAAAAATAAAAGGACCCCTAGAAAAACCTTTTCAACATGTGTATTATACTCTGGAAGTGGCTCAAAACAAAAAAAGTACCAGCAGCCAAACAGTCTATTATGTGTGCATGGGTTTCATTCTAGAAGTATCTGTTAGCCTCGCTGCACAGAATCTTAGCAAAATCAATGGAACGAGGGGCCTCGTCGATTCAACTGAGTGTGGCAAACTACCTCCATGTCATAACAGGCACTGAAGTGCCTGCCCAAACTGCTTACATAACAAAGCTCTTATCCTATGAGATTTATCAGCAGCCACATTTTTCTTCGTAGGCTGGAGCCCAGTGAAGTCCATGGTGAGAGAGACCTATTAATCATAGTTGAACTTCGTGTGCTATCTGTGATACCTTGTAAAATGGAGGGTGATAAAAAAGATGCATAGTGACACTGACTGTCAGAAATGCTTTTGGGATGATGTGCTCTTATCAGATGCCTTTGCCAGTTGGATTGGCATTCAACATTTCACAAGTGGAGTTTAGAAAATATAACAATGTTGCAAATCTGGGGAGGAATAGCTCCAGGATTCTGCCAGTCTCCGGTTATTTTAGACCTGGTGACAGGAATTTTAAGGCTTGAGAGAGGCTGCAGAGATGTCCACTCTAAATTAGACTGCAAATTCAGGAAGCTGTGACACCCAGACAAGCATCTGTGTCCTACCCATCTCCGCAAATCCCACCCTGTCTAGAAATGCTGCTCCTCTGACAGCTTCTTGGTTGGCATGCCACAAACAGCTTATAAATAACATCAGCATGTTACTCACTTACTTTATTAATGCAGAGAAATGTTCAATGCTTGTTTGGTTTTCAGACTGTTCTTTGATTACGTCTGCAACAGCCTTCTCTGTCAATAAGTATAAGTATAAGGAGGGTAGCCCCTCTGTAAGCACTTTGCCAGAATTCTGGGTTTGGAAGTGTTCAGTAAGTGAGTGTTCTGACACAATGATGATTAAACTTATTTATGGAAGGCTCCTATAAAGAATTCCAATTTGAGTGACATCTGAATCCTAATAGCTTTGTCTAGACAGTTAAAGGGAAGATGGATGGTCAAGTACTTCTGTCGGTACCTCTAACTTGGGCTAGAAACACTCCATGGCTCTCAGCAGAGACTCAATAGGGACTACAGAAAGGGGTGAGAGGAAGGAAGGAAGGAAGGAAGGAAGGAAGGAAGGAAGGAAGG
>VMDR010004730.1:0-57341 GCA_007922815.1 Macrotus californicus
AGATAGTGGTCTTTAGTATTTTTCTGTGATATTTCTGTCAGATTTTGATGTTAGAGCTATGTTGACCTCACAAAATAATTTGGACAATGTTCTCTTCTCTATATTCTGAAAATGTTTGTGTAAGATTGGTATTATTTCTTCCATGAATGTTTTATTGAATTTACCAATAAAATCATCTGCACATGAAGTTTTATTTTGGGAAAAATTTGTATGACAAATTTAATTTTTCTATAAATGGTTATTCGGCTGTTCAGTTTCTTTTTCTATCAATTTTGGTATGCTGTATTTTTCAGAAATTTTCATTTAATCTAAATAGTTGAGCTTGTTACCATAAAGTTTTTCACAGTATTCTTTTTATCCTTTAAATATCTGTAGGATATGTAATGATACCCCTTTTTATATCTCACATTGGTAATTTGTCTTTTTTCTCTCTCACTCACTCTAGCATGGAGTTTGCTAGTTTTGTGGATTTTTCTAAAAAACCAGCTTTTGTCTTTGATAATTTTCTATTTTATCTATATTCCACTGATTTCTTTCCTTTATCACTCTCTGATTTTGAATTTTTTTCTCTTATACTATATGCATTTTGAAGCTATTTTAGCTGAATTCATTTTCATTTAGCTCAGATTCTTTCCTAGTTTCCCTTGTGATTTTATCTTTGACTCATGAATTTTGGGGGGAGGGTGTTGAATTTTCAGATATTTGGGTTTTCCTCGATACCATATTGTTATTGATTTCCTATTTAATTCTATCGTGGCCAGAAAATAAATCTATATATTTCAATTCTTTAAAATGTAGTGACCTGTTTCATTGTCCATCATATGGCCTGTCTTTGTGAATGGGTGACATGCACGTAGAGAGAGTATGTATTCTGCAGTTGCTGGATGAGTTAGGTGGTGATTGATAGTGTTGTCCACATTGTCTGTGCCTATGCAGGTGTTTTATCTAGGTTTACTCTGAATTGCTTACTACTGGATGTTTAAGTCTCTTGATATAACTGTGGAGCTATCTGTTTCCCCCTTTAATTCTATCCATTTTTCCATGTATTTTGAGGTCCTATTATGAAATGCACACACACTTATAATTGTTCCATTTTCCTGGTGAATTATTCCTTTTGTCATTATAACATTCCTATCGCTTTTTAAAAAAGAAACATTGAAAGCTCTTGGAAAACTATATGATAACTGAAATTTTAAAATATATGTTAAAAAATGTTCAGAAGAGAAAATTGAAGAATTTTCAGCAAGTAGAACAATCAAGAAAACAACAGTGATGAAAAATGGTAGATAAATAATGAGAACCTGAGAGAATCACTGTAGGAGATCTAGCATTCAAATAATAAAAGTTTGAAAAAACAAAACGATAGAGGTGGAAATTGCCCAGCAAAGAATATAAGAATATTTCCAGTAAGTGGCAAATGCACTTTACCAAATTCAAAGGGTTTAGCTGGGATCCAGGTTGAAATGCTATACCAAGCTACACTGTGAAATTTCAGAATATTCAGGTGTGGTAGGGACCCCTTTTCTTTTGCTCAACTACTGAAGTGATTCTTTTAGCCAGGAGAGAAATCCTCATGCAAGGAGAACAGTCCCTCCTTTCACTTCCTGAGCTTTGTCCCCAGCTGCCCTGAACTGAGACTCGTAGCTGAAGCGGTCCTGCCGAGAATCTGCAGCAGCCCTGTTCTCCTCACCCAAATTTTTGGTGTGACTTGAGTCCTGTGAATCTTTGCATTGTTCTTAAACAGTGAAGCACTTAGGCACCAAGAATCTTTGTTTAACCACTTCAGCAAGTCAACCCTCACGTTGTGCTTTAAGTCTATTACTAGATTTAATGAAGAGTAATGTGCTGTATGTTTCACTAGAATATTTGTCCCCTACATGTGATAAGACCTAATGGTTACCCCTAGAACACTTATTAGTTGATACCCTTGAGCAGTTTGGAAAAATATTTTTTGAATTAGGTATAATGAGTTCAATTATATTTTGGAAGTCATCCAGGTACTGGGAAAGAAGCGGGGTCCAGGATTGTGCGCTTGCCAGTCCTGTTGCTGCTATGCCCCCCAACTCTAGGATAATTATTTACAACCAGACTTGGCCTTAAATCATGCTTTCTGTGGCTCTCATCCACCTCCCAGTTTTACTTTGGTTTGAATCTATACCCCATCTCATTTTAAAAGGCTTCCAGGAAAGGGGTAGCGTTACCCGGCTAGTGTTCAGTTTCTGTTGCAATTTTCGACTCTAACCCATGTGGCCACCATCACTGCTGTTCCTCCACTGTCCCAGCTGACTCTGAGCGAGACAGAGGTCACAGCTGATCCAGTGATCACAGCTTGTGGCCACCTAGCAAGGACTGGCCCTAACTGAGCACAGCTCTTCCCACTTCCAGAGGTAGTCTTGTTCTTCCTGTTTTATACACCCTCGGTTGGGGAAATTGAGAGAGATTGGAACTAGTATGCATTTCATTTGACAACACTACCTGGAGCTTTACCAAGTACATTCCTTGCTGGTACTGGACTGATGCCCCAGGATAGGACACAGGCTTTTGGCTCTATCTCAGGGAGTTTTCTGCCTTCTGAAAGTGGTACTCCCTCCCCTTATCCTTTTCTCTTGTTTCTAACCACACACATCTGAGGCAGGAGCATCTTTTTCTCCCACTTATTAATAAGGCCTGAGAGTCCTGGTCTTGGAGCTAATTTTGATGCTTTCATTACCTTTGTTAAAAAATCCCAATGAGCCTTCAGATCTTATGCAATAAGATTTCTCTTCCTACAGCTATCCCAGAGTTCTCAAGAGAGTGATGCAGATGAAGACATTTCTTGGAACTCTTCTTATTCATCATAGTTAACACTTACTCTGCATCTAACATGTGTGAGGCACTGTGGTAAACATGTCACTTAACATGATTTCATTTCCTCTTCACCAAAACACCATGAACTCCCCATCTAAGAAACTTGCCCTAAGTTTATAGAGAAAATAGCCAAGCAGGTATTTGAACCTAGGTCTCTCTGAGCCCAGAGCCCATACTTAACCGCTGTGCTATTTGGTTTCGCATGGGAAAAACCTTGAATACCAGCCACCTCACTGCAAAGAGACACATAGCAGACCACATCCGGTTCTGGACTTCAACGTTGTGGACTGATTTCAATTTCATTTTAATTCAGGAAAATGCATGGCTGTTTATTTGTCGTCATCACTGTGGTGATTAGCACAGTGGAGTTAGAGAGGGGAATTGAGAAATTTCTCTGCCCCTAGAAATTTAATGAACAGTTAAATAGAACATAATAAAATTTCATTAACCTTCGATAACACAGAAGAGAATGGAGTAGTGACAAAGTCAACAGGAATCTACAATGGCAATTGTCAGACTGGCAGAGAGGGGGTAAACCTCAGGCGCTAGGCAGTGTATCTGAAATACAGAAATCAGTGAGTCTAGTTAGAGATGTTTTCATGGAGAGTGGTGGGACTGAACTTGCTTTTAAACCAATGAGATTTTGGCTACTGGAAAAGAAGAGGGAGAACATTTCAAGGAAGAGAAAGCAGGGAGGGGGAAATGAGTGTGGGCATTTGGGGAGGCACCGTGATGGGCCAGACTAGAGAGCAGCCAGGTTGGGGAGTGGTAAAGGGTAAACCTGAAAAAGGATCTTGAGAGCTGTATTCAAGAGTTTGGAATTAAGTTTGACGGCAGTGGGGAGTCACAGAAGGCATTTGTATATATGGAAAGATAGGCAAAAAATTCACGTGGAATTTCCTTTCACAGCATAGGTCATTTTGCCATATCAAATGACTGTGGCTGTAGTCAAGATGCTAACACTGAGCTCCAGAACTGGGTTCTGTGATCCACTCCGCATTAGAGCCATACTCTTCCATCCCCAAATTTTCTCTAACAGGAGCGAAAACCTTATGTAGAAAGTGAGAGCTTGCTCACTGGCTCAGAGTAGAGGAGCTAGACAATCTTAGTAACAGACTCATCAGTTATAATCATCCCCACTTCCAATGTAGGGGTGTGCCTGCCAAGAGAATGACAGGGCTGTTCCAGCTAGCCAGAACATGCTGTCTCCCTTAGACAGTGTCACAGAGGCTCACTGACAAATTCCTGTTCTCTGCTTCTCATATTCCTAGATTCTAAGCAGACTATTTTTTCATTATTTCCTCAGTCAGGAGATTATATAGTTTACTTGGTTATAAATTGATTTACGTTAACAACATCCAAATCCCGAGGCTGGCTACAGGTCAATCAGGCTCTTTCTTTGATAATAGAC
This sequence comes from Macrotus californicus, assembly GCA_007922815.1. Classification (NCBI taxonomy): domain Eukaryota; kingdom Metazoa; phylum Chordata; class Mammalia; order Chiroptera; family Phyllostomidae; genus Macrotus; species Macrotus californicus. Next base: position 4,259 of record VMDR010004730.1, read on the forward strand.
ACACTGTGTGTGTGTTGGTTCAGTGTGATGAATAAGCCGTTCCCCTTGCTGTAGAGTTGGGAAATACTGTCATCTCCGGAGTGACTTTTGCTGGGGGCTGATTTCACCCCTTCTAAAATGATAGTGCTTTTAATTTCAGAGAATATTCTTATCCCCCAGTTCTGGGAGGGGTGTGGCCACTTTGAATCTCATGGTTTCTTTGCCTCTCTACATAAAGTATGAGCCATTGTGGTGCTATTTGCATAATTCATGATTTCTCTGTCCTTTGAATCTGTGAGCGGTATGAGAAAATCTCTGTTTTCCCTTGTGTTGCATTCAAAACCTGATATATTTGAGATATTATGGATTACATGTGTCGTTCTAGCTAGCAATACTTAAAATTTTTCTTTATAAACTTCCCAGGTCATCATAGAAGGAAACAGGCAGTATCCGAGAGGCCTCCTTCCAAACTTCTCACCAAAATACCCGTGAAACTACACAAAAGAGTGAAAACATGAAGGAAAATACACTGTAAATTTAGGAGAGAGAAAGGCCATATGTCGAGGTCCCCAGGGGATGTCTACTAATTGTCAATGGGCTGGTTTCAGAAACCTGGGATCACAAACTACATGTCCCACAAACGGAACCAGAGAAGTCCAGCTGGTGCTGAAAGAGTAAAGAAGAATGCATCTCGGCCCCATCATTTGTCCTCAATTATTCCAGGACCTTGGAAATTTAATGAACAGTTAAATAGAACGTAATAAAATTTCATTAACCTTTGATAACACAGAAGAGAATGGAGTAGTGACAAAGTCAACAGGAATCTACAATGGCAATTGTCGGACTGGCAGAGAGGGGGTAAACCTCAGGCGCTAGGCAGTGTATCTGGAGCTCTACTGGCTGGAAAAACAAATGGTCCAACTGGGAAGAAACTGTCTTCTGAGGCAGCCTGAGTCAAATCCAGAGCCATGCCACCCATCCAAATCATCAGTTTCTCTCTTTCCACATCCATTCAGAGTGTGTGGCTCCCAGACCACACAGTCAGGCAGAAGCTAGATGCAGATAAGCAGAGGTGTGCTGTGTCCTGGAATGCCTAGCCCTATAATAAAAACTACCGTAATAGGGGAGAGAGGCAAGAGGGAGGTGGGGAAATGCATGTGGGAAGGGCATATCGATTTTTATGTGCTATTCTATAAAACAGAACAATAGATTGCCCCTCAGTCTCTTGCTTCCTAGTCAGAAATCACAGCAGTTAGAGCAGGAGAAGCCCCAACCTAATGCCAAGAGACCTGTGACAGCAAAATATCTGGTAGACCCAAAGAATTGATGTAGGCACTGTGTGAGTCAGTTTGCCCTTCAGATCTGCTTTGCTTGTGCCCAAGAGAAGAGTGAGGGAATATGAACACTCATTACCAACACTCTCTGTTGGCAAGTGCCAGATTTGAACATATCGTTCCCTTTCCCAGTACAAATAAACAGAAAAATGCCAAAGGGAACCTAAGAAAAGAATACTGCTAGATAAGAGAAAGAAAGCTTTTTCATTAAAAATTGAAGAAAGAGTACATATATTTTTAAATAAATTTCTCCAGGAAAGAGGAAAACATTTTAGCAGATGGTTTTTTTTTTTTGTATTCTCCAAAAGATGCAAGAAGGCACAGCCACTATGAATAGGAGTCAGGGCCACCATGAAACAACAGGACGAAGGAAGGTGGGCAAAGGCTCGAAGAAGAAATGAGGGCAGGCGTGCCAAAAATATAGTAGCAGAATTAAATCCTGTCCTGAAGAGAGTCAATACAGCCAAGACTCTGCAGAAATCAAAGCAGTAAAGGAAGGAACAAATGGACCAAGACGGAAATCTTGAGAGGACAAAAAACACAAACCTAACCTAGGAACCACATTATTCCCAGTGATGAAGTGGAAGAAAATACTGGAAACAATGGTCAAGCATATGTCAGAAGAAAACTCTTTTGAGCTGGAGAAAATCTGAGATAAAATTAAAATTACCAGACCCATTCAGAGACATATTTTTTAAAGTGTGTGAGTTTCCAGGTTATGGAATCTTTCAGGCATTCAGAGAAAAATAAACAAGTTACTAATAAAACAGACATCAAGCTGGGCTGAGATTTCTCAGCCTTGAAGGCTAAAAGATTATACTAGAACAGTAATTTTCAACCTTTTTCATCTCAGGGCACACATAAATTAATTACTAAAATTCTGTGGCACGCCAAAAAATATATTTTTGCCAGTCTGACAAAGAAAATTGGTATAATTTTGATTCATTTAACCAGATGGCTATTATTGTGTTGGCTGTTGTCATTTTTTAATTTGACGATCTATGGGAAAAGAGGTCAGTGCCCCTGATTAAGTAGTCAGGTATTGCACGTTATAAAAATTTTTGCAGCACACCAGTTGAAAATCGCTGTTCCAGAATACAAGGCTGTATGTATCTCAAGAATTCCATATTCACCCAACGTGATGCTCATGTGCAAAGGCTCAGGAATTCATTTTCAGATTTACAAGGAGGCAGAAAATACATCTTACATGTTTTCTTCTTGAAAAATAAATGTCTGAATTTGCAGTCCAATTGATCTACAGGTGAACTGCCTGAGGGCACATACGCAGAAGTACAATATGACTTGCAGTGAGCATTGGAGACCTTAAATATATAAAAGAAAGAACAGTTTTGAATGATTACAAAACTGCATGCAAAGCTAATGCCTCTGTTGAAAAAGATTTACTTAGTTCTACAAACTTTAAATTAGATGAGCAAAGACTGATGAAAGAGGAAGAGTATATTCTAAGTTTTCCACAGTGAGATTTTTTTTTTTAATTAGGGGGAAAGATAAAAAATGTTATCATTTAGCGTGAAATGGTGTTTTCTCTGACTGATTGGTTTTGTTTGAAAACTGACTTCTCCAAGAGAATGCTTTTCAAGACAGCTTACCTCCAACACTGAAATTATTATAGGATCAGATGAGTCGTGTATCTGGCTTCAGTTGCCAATGAAGGAAATCCTGGTAAGCTGCGGCTTTAAGAAACTACATAAAGAGACAAGATATATAAATGATCTTATTTCTTTTCATATAATTTTTTTTTCACGTAAAGAAAGACGCTGGCATCGAAAGTGAGCAGTAGGCAGTGGAAATTCAGGCTCGGCTAACTTTGATAAGTTTTTCTCAGTTGATATGGTGGTTAAAAGAATGGGTTGTTATTGCTTATGATAGTTTGCTCAGGAATTCATGAGTTGCAGTTGAGCCAGTGTAAGAATTTTGAAATAAATTTTTTTCTCTACAGTTTTGGCCTTTATAAAGCTTTGATTTGAAGTCAGAGGGGAGAGGAATATTATGAATTTTTACATGTGATGTTTGTTCTTCATAGAATGGGTGTGGGAGTGAGAAACTGGAAATTATGTCTATGATAAATATAAGAAATAATTGTCACTTTAAAAAATATTAAAGCTTTAGTCTAATCATCATCTTTCCCCATCTTTCTTGTGATGTTTATCTTTGCTGAATTTCTGTCTATACTAAACAGTTGTTAAAAGAGAAAAAAAGAAGCACTGGAGAAGATTTGGATAAAATCCATAAATGCTCTGATGCACATACTTGGTTACTTAGGGGAAATCTTGCTGCTACCTGATTTTTAATAAAAACAGAAGGCCCAATTCTTGGCCAGGAAAGGCTTAGCAAGCTCCCCTGTGCTATTGACAGCCCACCTATGTTTCCCCATATTTAATATGTTTCAAGTGTGTAGAGGTTGGATGCAGCGAGGGTAGCAGAATCACACAGGGCCATTTATAGACTAAGTTCTCCAAAACCACTCATCATTGTGCTATGAAGGGTTTGTTCAGCACTTATTTGCACGTTGTATAAACATGGTCCCACTCATGCAGGGTAGGAATTTTAGAAGATGTGCAAACAATGAACCAATAGTAATGATAACTTACAGGGCATGCAAACCCTCTAGTTGTGTTGAAGACACAGAATAAATATGAATCTTAGTCTCAGCAGTGGAAAGCAAGTTAGAGAGAATAGCATAACACAAATGAAGTGATTAACAAAGAATCAGGTATTAATCTTATTGTATTGTCATCCAGTGCCTGTGTTTTTAAACCGGGAACAATGAAAGTACTTACCCCAATAGGGCCTGGTACATAGTAAGTGCTCAATAGAGGTTAGCCCATAACTACTGGTATTTAAATTAAACTTTTAGAAGGTAGGAGAAAGACATGACCAGTGTATGTCCTGCAGCAATAAAGAAAGTTTAATTAAACCATTGAGACTTGAGCTGGGCCTTGGAATGGTGGGTAAAACTTAGCTAGCTTGTGACCTGGGCAATGGGGAGGTCAGGGGATGAGGAAAACAGCAGTTGCAGAGGCCTGTGGGTTGCCGCCTCTGCAGTTAGGATAACAGCCTAACTGATTCCCGGAGTGTATCCTGGACTTCGTGGGGAAGAAGACTAACTGGAGAGGGTGAGGTGAAACTACAGAGACTCCACAAGTCAGGCACAGGAGTTTGGATTTTGATATGACTGGCGACGAATCGCCTGTACTCAGGTGAAAGGAGTAATGTGACAAAAACAGCCGGGCAGCAGGAGTCAGGGCAGTTGGAGGAGCGGATCCCTGAAGTCAGGGAGGCCAGAGAAAAGGCTGTTACAACAATCCCGATGAGCTGTAATCAGGGCTTGGCTGGCAAAGCACAGAGCTTGAGATGGAGCCAAGGAGCTGGGAGAAATGACAAGCCAGGGAAAACAGCAGAGCAGTGAGAGACAGGACTATGTTTTGAGATCTGGTGCTACATTTTCTGAGCCCAGCACCAGGCAGTTGACACGTACATGTGTATTTATAGAAAAGTTGAGGCTGGATAATTGAGAGGGGTCGCTGAAAATGAGACTGTGGGGACCTTAAGTATATGGCCAAGCAGAGAACAAAGGCTGATAATAAATAGGGAAAGAATCTGAAGAGAAAAGTGTCCTCTCCATATTCCTTTAGCTTGTACCTGTTCTGTATTTATAGAAAACTAAGACCTAGAAAGCAAATATTGGTTTAAAAATCCAGGACTGTAATGATCTATTTGCATATGTATATCCTCCATTGGTCTACATGGTGCTTGATGGTAAAATTGATATATATATATATATATATCAATATATCCATATCTCACTTTTGCTTGTCTGATGTCCTACTGAGGTTTAAACCCTGACACCACCAGTCTAGCTGCATGCCCCTGAGTGAGTTACTGAACCTCTCTGTGCTTTAGCTCCCTGTGACTAAAATGGGATAATAGTAGTATCTACTTCACAATGATACGGTGAGATTTAGGAGAGGTAATACATGCCGTGTGCTTGGGGTGGTGCCTGGCGGGTGCTAGATGTTATGGGGGGAGTTGCAATAGTAGTGGTAGTGGGTCCTGGTGTCCTGGCGAGGGTAGTAGTTCCTTTCCACCAGTAAACATAAACATTGTAACCCACTGCTCAGCAAGTGGGGCTCCAACCAATATGTTAAAAGCATGGTTGTCAAAGGCAATTCCTGTGCAAACACTAAAAGTAAAAAGAAACCATCTGGGGGAGTACCTATTAATTATCTACTAGGTTTCATGAACCTTGGTTCAACATTTATGCAATGATCATTTAATTAAAACAATGCTATGCAGGCTGCATAATTATAGATATAGCACGTGAAAGGTAAGAGTGAAAATACTAGGTGCCTACTCTTTGTAAAAGTATAAAGGACCAGATACCTCGTTCATATCATTGTTACTATCATTGGGCTTCCTGGTTGAACTCCCTTCGGTCATGTATTCTGATTGCTCACGCTGGCTTTATTAAAGCTCTTACGTTGCAGGCAAGTGAGATCCTAGGGCCTGAGAAGTGGCCAGCTTACCATAAGTGTGCACTGTCAAAGAAAAGCTCCCAGCACTTGACAGGAAACTGGAGGCTTTGGAGTGCTTTCTGGCATGTGGGTTCCTCCAAATGCTCTCTGGAGTGGGCCATTCTGCCAATAAATCAGTAACAGAGATTGGGACATATGCAGCAAAGGCCCTTTTGTTTTTCCAGGAACTGGCCCTAGTTTGTATTATGCTTTATTCTGTTTGTTTAAATCATGCTTTTTAATTGTATTTCCCCCTGCGTGTACCAGAAGGCAAAGCAGTATGGTGATGGGTATCTCAGCTCTTGCCATTTTTCAAAAGAGTTGGAAGTTTCAGAGATTGGAGAATGGGGATCATTTCAGTATAGAGAAGAAAAACATGTCCAGCAAAGGGTGACAATCTGAATTTGACTGGTGCTTTCCACGACAGAAAAGAGATGCTGCTTCCAGTAGAATTGTCTGGCTTTACCTACTTTGGGCTCAAATCCAGATGTTCCCTAGAGCTATTTGCTGACCGCCTGAAATGTTGCCTGGGGCTTATGTGGCGGATCATGTGCAGGAGGCAGGCCTTCTTTCTGGAGCCTGCCCCTGAGCTTGGTGCCGTGGAGACTGCAGAAGCCCACACCCAAGCTTGGCTGAAGGCCACGTGCTCCCTCCAGGGTCCATGGAGAGGCTCCTTGATTCATGTTTCTAGAACGAAGCTTGAACTGCAGGAGAACAGGCTGGAAAAGGGCTCTGTAGGTGTTCCTATGCCTTGTATTTACCAGGAAGCCACAACTGCATCTTTTACTCCATCTTTAGTCATTGAGAATCACTGGGAATAGCAAACTTTAGGAATGTCACAAAGAAGTCTTACAACGTGGAAGAATTGGAAGAGCAGAAATAGGTACAAAACAACTATATCTGGGAAATAGGGAGATACAGTTGAGGAAGGAACTCTGAAGAGATATTCTGTGTTTGTATGGTTGGTTTTTAATGCATCTAGTGATTTTTCCTCCTGTTCTGGTTTCAAAAAAAAATTAAGCTAAATATGTTTTAGTGTACTGATACACTGGAATACTACTTTTGCTACCAATAACAGCTTGGGTTTATAGTGTTTTTCTTTATACCATTATTTTCAGGGATTTTTAGATTGAAGGGTTCATTCATTCAGTAAATACTCACTGCCTGTGTTAAACACTGTTCTGAACATGGGAGAGGTGGCAGTGGATAAGGCAGTGGGGTTCCCCTTGTACATTGTACTTACATTGTATTTGAATTGCAACAGAATTCAAATTCATTCATACTTACATTCTAATGGGGGAGACGCACTATACACAAACAAGAATATACCAGGTGATAACATGTGTCACAGTAAATTAAAGCAGGGGGATGTGTTAGAGAATGAATGAAGGGAGATGAGAGGCATGTGGACAGAGATCTGAATGAGTAGAGGCAGACATGATCTGGAAGAAGGCTGTCCCAGACACAGGGAACAGGGAAACAAATCTACTTAGCTTTCTTAAGCAGAAAGAAATTTAATACAGGAACTTGGGCACATTCACAATTTTTAGAGAGTAAAACCGATCTCTTGAGGGTTGTGACTGAAGTACAAGGAGTCACGGTACTCGAGTTATCTGAGAAGTTTCTGAAGCATGACCGCACACTGGGGGATGAGGTGGCTCCTGACTTCAGACCCCCTGCAGAAAAAGCAATCAGCAACTCTCCATAGATATGACATCTTTGTGAAGATCTCAAAATTGTTGGGAAGGCTGGTAAAGGGAGGTACTAGGCTCAGGGTCCAGGATGACTTCCAGAACGAACTGCTCACTGGACCTGCCCAGAGAGGCCCCTCTGCCTCCCCCTGCTACAGGCGGGAATAGGGCGTGCAGCAGGAGTTCACGGATTGAATCATTGACTTCAAGAACATGTCAGCTTTGCTGCAAAGAAACAATCAGGAAAACTCCATCACCAGAACAGCCCCTGAGCAGTCACCGCTGGAACTGGACCCTGAAACACTGCTGCAGAGAAGCTCCTGCCCCACAACCCTGCTGGCCAACAGCGACGGTAGAAGCAGCAGGATAAACAGTCCCTCCCACACGTGCAGGTCAATGGGAAGACTGATGTGCAAACCAAGCCCTGGCTGCAAAGAGCCCGGAAACATAGATTTTAGCCTTCCAGCCTCTACACAGTAGAATGAAAATGGAGTGGGTGCTGGGTGCCAGTTTCTCACACCCATATGCTCTTCCCCTTCCTACCCAAATGCAACATCTGCCACTTAGCAGAGCAGTTTTGAAATGGAGAAATGCAGCCAATGAGGTGGAGTTTTTAGTTGACACTAGTCAGATGTAGCTGCCCTCTGAGTGATGAAGGGCTGCATTAGCAGCTTTCTGTGGGAGAGGCTTCTTGGGTCTATGTTTGTCCCAGGATGCTTCTGTCCTCAAAGAGAAAAGAACTGAGGACTTAGATTATGCCCTGGGAGGTCCTCAGAAGAACACAGTGGGATTTCAGCTCCCATGATTTCTTGATAATCTTGCCAAATGTTTAACCAAGCTTGCAAGCCTCTGTGGACGGTGGGCTTTTAAGAAGCCTGAGATTGGGGGTCTTAGCCGGCCTCTCACTAACCACCGGCTATGGCTTTGCGAGAGTGGAGGATGCCCCAGGGCCTTTCCTGAGCATCACATCTTATTTACATGAGAGGTTTATTTGCAGAGTTGATTTGACATGAAACTTAGATTAGCCAAGCAGCATGTGGGTCCCAATTTATTCTTAAGAGATTTGAACTGAGAAATTTGAGAGCTTTCTGTGCCAGTTGAGGACACAATCCTCCTCCTTGAATCCTCACAGAAAGACTGGCTTGACACGTGGCTTTAAACACGGATGTTGATTAATTTGATTCGTATTCAACAAGTATGTCAGGTATGAGGTCATCACCAATCTGGTGTCATTGTGTTTTTTGAATAAGGATGAGTGCCAGAAGGTCGCTAAGCCACAGATTCCTCGTCTGTAATGTGGGAATTAAAACTAGTCACGCTGCAGGGAATTGGAAGAGGGCATGAGAGCATGCATGAAAGCCCTCAGCCCATTCCCTGACATGTATTTAGCACTCTGTAAACGGAAGCCTTGACCGCTTAGCCACATGATTCTCCTATTGATGGAGAATCTGTGTGGCCACCTCAGTCTGTGCCTGCACCTTTCTGCCCATTTCTTTTGAGAAATTGAGGCAATTTAACAATTTAATCGGTCGTGATGAATGTCCATACCACTGGGAGGAGATTGAATCATTTAGTGTAATTTGTTTTAGAAGGCAGGAAATACTTTCACATGAAATAGGCAAGGTAAAGAAACTGGTATTTGCAGGAATACTTTTAGTTGTATGGGAGATTTATGATGCTAATAAGGAAGAACCTCTCTGCGACAATAGCTGATCCTGCCTCTTTTCTTTCTTGTCTTCAGTCTAAGATGATGCCTTAGAGACAGCAGGGCAGAGTCTGCATGGCCCAGTGGAACATGCCTGGACCAGGAGTAAGAAAACCTGGTTTCTGTGTTTGCCTCCAGCATTTATTAACTCTGTGACCTTCACGCAATTACTGAATGTCTGTAAATTCAGTTTCTTCATCTGTGAGACAGAGAGAAAAATACCCATTTCGCCTGTTTCCAAGAACCCTGCTGAGTGTCAGTAGCACCTCATGTCCCTGCTCTCAAATTACCCTGCTCTGAGACTTTGTCTTGGCCTGTTTCCCCAAGAACAGCCCCCCTTCTTCAGACCTGACTTAACCCGTGTTCCAATCCTACAGGGCCTTGCTATGGAATAGAGTGAAGTGTAAAATATGTGTGAATTTTCCTGGCTTGCTACAGGATCCCTCCCAATTAAACAGATCTAAACCTACTCAGAAAATTGAATAATAGTGAAACTTCAGGAAAATTTGAGCCAAAGGGATTTGGGAGACTTTATTAGTTTTCTAGAGCTGCTATAACAAAGTACCACAAACTGAGTGACTTAAAACAACAGAAATTTGTTCTCTTACAGATCTGGAGGCTAGAAGTCTGAAATTAAGATGTTGGTGAGCCATGCTCTCTCTGAAAGCTCTAGCGAACTATCTTGCCTTGCCCCCTCCTGGCTGTTGGTGGCTCCTGGTGATCCTTTGCCTAACAGCCGCATCACTCCATTCTATGCAGATGTCTTCATATGGGCCTCTGTCCTTTCTTCTTTCTCATAAGAACAGCAGTCTTTGGATTTAGGGCTCACCCTAACCCAGTATGACCTCATCTTAACTACATCCGTAAGATCCAGTTTCCAAATTAGGTCCTATTCTGGGTAGACATGCATTTTGGGAAGACAGTATTCATACCACCATGGGGACCCTTTAAATTGTGGACTACGTGGGCAAATGTGTTTTTTTGTCAAATAAACCTTAGATCCAGTACCTGTCACCATTTTCCCACCCCCTTCTCACTTGCTAATTCAATCCTGTTCAATATTCTTTGTTCCTGTAGTGGCTCTCTGCCCTGACCATAACTCTGGGTGTGCCCTTGGACTCATTCTGTGCCCTCATGGTTACCTCCAAACTCTCACTTCAACCAGTTCTTCCCTCTCCGAAGTCCCAGTTGAATCTGTCTCCATGTCTTAGGCTGCCACAGTAAGTGTCAGCTCCTTGCATGTCTGCCTTTGACACTGCACGTGCCTCAAAGCTAGGCTTCATGGTGCTGGTCTTGTCCCTCTGTTCCCGTCTCCATATCGATTCCAAATTCAGTCAACTCACATCCTTGCTAACCACCCTTCAGGGACTCCATCTGGCCTCTGAGCTGACTTCCACCTCATCCGCTCTCTCATATCCTCACACATAATGCTTCACTCTAGCCACACTAACTCTTCTGGTTCCCTGAGCTCACCATGTTCTTCCTCACCTCCACTGTCTGGTACAACATGCTCCATCAAGCCTGTCTGGCTCACATGTGATCACCCTTGCAGAATTATCTCAAGTTCATTTTTATTTTTGCAGCCATCTCTGATGACTCCCGAGCTGGGTTAGACATACCTTCTTCTGTATACATCTTACCCTCCTCATCTGTAAGCACAGGTGACTTAATCCTTGATTTCCTTGTCTGTCTTTCACACTAGGTTCCTCCATGGTATGTACCTTTCTTCTCCATGTTCCAGGTATCTATATCCTAGGCATCAACACAATACCAGGCAAATGGTAGGTGTATTAAGTGTTTGTTGAATGAGTGTAACAAGGTTTTCCTAACAGAGTTTAAGACTAGTAATTGGCCAAATTAAGGCCAATGTGTGGTTCATTTATAAGCAATATGTGACTCTTTGAGATTTTTAATTTCTACACTATAATATTGAACATGTGATTCTTCAGAGCATACTGTAGTTATGGTATCCTTTTGTTTGACGATGATTATATAGATAGCTATAGAAGTATAAGCATTCCTCAAAATATTTTTTATTTTTATGGCTGTATTTTTCTAAGAGAAAAACCTTTTTTGGCCGGTTAACTTTCCTGTGGAGAGAAACCGGAGCCCGGAGCATTTTAACAACGGGAGGCATCTCGAGAGCCCCTCCAGTTGAGCAGAGGGATTGCTAGAAACATGTCAGTGTGCTTCTCAGGAACTGCCTCGAAATTCTAGATTTGATTTTGGCCCCCTTGAAGTTCCAGACATATTTGCAAGCTGAGTCACTTTCTTTTCTTTTTATTGAGGTGTAATTGAAATGACATTGTTAGTTTCAGGTGTACAACTTAATGGTTTGATGTCTGTACATACGTATTTCAAAATGATCACCACAGTAAGTCCAGTTGACCTCCATCATCATAATAGTTATAAAATTTTTTCTTCTGAGGACAACTTTCAAGATCCACTCTTCTAGCTACTTTTAAATATGCAATACAGTATTTAACTACATTCTGTACATTCTGCATTAACTACATTAATGTACATTCTGTACATTACATCTCCATGATTTGTTCATTGCAACCACCAGTCTGTTCTCTATGTCCATGAGCTTGATTTTTAGTTGTTGTTTTTTTTTACTTTTTTAGATTCCACATATCGGTGACATCACACAGTATTTATCTTCCGTCTGACTTATTTCACTTAGCATCATGCCCTCGAGATCTATCTGTGTTGTTGCAGATGTCTCACTCTCTTTAGGGAAGTGCGAACGGACTTGGGAGGGGTGCAGTGTGCAGCATGGAGCAGCAGCTCTGTGTCGAGGTTCCCATGTGGAATCACTATGTGCATCCGGTGCACGGGCACTTTCGTTCACTGACTCTGCAGTGGCCCTTACACAACACCTATCACTTTCCTGGTGGTCAGTCCAGAACTTTGCTTACCTGTAGATTCAGGTGCAGGATGTTTATTTAATGTTGAAAGTCCTGATTCCAATGGTGGGGATGCTTGTGCTTGTTCTTATGTTGAAGATGCCAGTGATTCCCTTTTTTTTGGTCATTTAACATATACTATCATATCAGCCCCACATCTTTGACCATGCAACCCTTAAAAAGAAAAATGTAATGGCCTTGGCTGGGTGGCTCAGTTGGTTGGAGTGTGGTGATACACTGAAAGGTTGTGGGTTTGATTCCCAGTCAGGGCACATACCTAGGTCACGAGTTCGATCCCTGGTTGGGGCACATATGGGAGGAAACCAATCAATGTTTCTCTCTCACATTGATGTTTATCTCTCTCTCTCCGTTCTTTTCTCCCTAAAATCAATAAAAACATATCCTTGCATGAGGATAAAAATAAAGAAGGATGTAATGCTACATGGATGACATGGAACAATGTCCCACATACAGTCTTAAGTAAAAAAAAAAACCAGTTTCAGAATAGTACACATAATATGTATAGATATTATAAAATCATTTTAATTTTTGAAATACTGGTGAAGGTTTGTTCTGGGACCAACAGCATCAGCATTACCCAGGAACTTGTTAGAAACAAAAATCCTTAGGTCTCACCCCACCCTGCTGAATCAGAAACTCTGGGTGTGGGGCCGCAGCATGCCCTGCAGGGAGTTCTGATGCACTCTCACGCTGGAGAACCTCTGTTTTAGTGCATGCTGTCCTGGGATAGTTTGCCACTCATGTAGTGTCCCAGAGTACAGTAGGGTTTGTTACACCTTTAGAATTTGCATATTGTCCTAGTAAATGAATTATTTATGTTTTGTAAAGGATTTTGATTACATTGTTTCTGATTTGTTGTATTCACATATGCCTTTTCTTTACAAAATTAGTAAAATGAAAAGCCAAAAAATTACATGTATAAAATAATTCTGATGACTATATAAAAAATAATCTCTGGAGGATTATAACTGCAGCTAGCTCTTTTCAAACTTTGATCTAGACTTTAACACAGATTACCTGGGGTCCTTGTTAAAATGCAAGAATAGGTTGAGGCCTGAGGTTCTGATTTCTAATCAGCTCTAGGCCAAGGCTGCTGGGCTGTGTGAATAGCGAGCCAGTACAACATTATCCACAGCTATTTCTAGAAGGCAAAATGATGGGGAATTTTCACTTTGTACCTTTCACCTCTATGCATTATTTGAATTTTTTAAATGAAAGATGTAGTCAGAGTGAAGAGTAAAGATTTTAAAATCTTTCAGCAGAATTTGCCTTACTTTCATATCTCTGTGCAATGGAGGCTTAGCCTTTAATTTTTTTTCTAAGAGTATATCAAAAAGAAACAGATTTTTTGGCCTTTTGCATTCCCATGTCATCCAGTTTATTGTGGATATGAATGTTAAAAAGCAGTAGTAGTGTTTGGTGTAGAGGACAGTTGGAAGGAATTCGTATGAGCTAGAACTTTTTCGGTAGCAAGCATCAGAAAGCTAAATGAAACAGGCTTCAGGAGCTAAAGGAAATGTTAAAAAAACCTAAGGGAAATGCTATTTCAACCATAGGTGAATCTAAGTCTTCTAATGACATTCTTAGGAATTGGTTTCTAAGCTTTGGTTTCCTCTGCAATGGCTTTATTCTAGAATAGCCACCAGCTATTTTAGAGAAGACTAGGCTCTCTTCCATCAGATTAGCCACCACAGCAAGATGAGAATGCCTTGCCATAGCAAAAGTCCTGGGAATGACTCCTGTTGGCACGAACCCATCTCTGAATCTATCAGTCACTTCCATTGGCTGGTCTTGGCCACACATGCCCTTCTGAAGAAGGCTGTGGGTGGTAGCAACCCCAGTAAAATGAGCTGAGAGCAAGGGTTGACTCCTCACAAGGAAACCAAATTGTTGATACAAGAACAAGGTAGACTAGATGCACAAGTTCTGTCTAGAAGGTATCCAGCCATGTACTATGAAAAATAGAGACATCTAGTGAAGAAGATACAAGATACAAGAAATATTGTACATAGGACAATGATGCCTCAGTCCCTTTCAAAGTAGGCACCTTGGGACCTCACACAGTTCTTCCAATCGCTGTCAGCTGCTCTATCATATTTTCCTGAATCTCATCAGTGGTCTGTAATCTCTTCCTGATGGTCTATCAGTCATTTGGGTGATTTGATGTTTTGCAAAAAAACTCTGCACTAGACATGATGTATGAACAGGTGCGTTATTGTGATGAAACTGCCAATCACCAGTTGCCTATAGCTGTGGCCTTCTGAATCATCTGAATAGTTTCCATAGAAAAATATTCAAGCTTAACGCAAAATTTGATGCAGATTTGTTGCCCTACTTGCTCAGTCATTTTGAATGCAGTGGCCACACAGTACACATGCTCACTCAATGGCATCTACCACTCCACTGACTAGTACAGTGAAGTTGTCATTGTTCACACATGTGCATTCCAGTCCACTCTCCTTGACTGCCAGGGTACATTGATGTGGCGCAAACCATTCTTTTTATATTAACAATGGTTGGACTTTTTCCGGACAGACCTTGTGAAAGTGAGAAATGGCGTACAGATCTTCCCGCTCAATCTTCTTATTTTGCTTATTTGGAAATGGGTTAAGTCATTTATCCAAGGTCATGATAATAAACAGCAGAGCCAAGGTTTCCCAATTTCTGCCCTACTTCTTTATTCTCTCTACTGAGTTATCTCTACCTTCTTGGAAACCAGCAATGAATCAAACATGAAGCTTCTATAACATGCTTATCATGGAAATGTCTTCTTAAACACTTTATTTCATGATATTAAACTTAAAGGAATTATAATTGTACATTTATCATCTTTGACGCTCCTACATTGACTGCCCAGAGTAAGAAAACCACATTCCTTCTGTGATAGTAATCCTTGCTACTCCTTTCCTTTTGGGGGGAGACAAGTTGAAGCTTAACTAAGTGTAGCTGCTGATCTGCTTGGAAGAAGTTCAAGCCCCAAGCAGGTGATCCCAGTGGTGAGGTGGATACCTCATGAACAGAGTGGCTCACAGAGGCCTCTGATCTTCTTTTGTGGCATATTTTATCCCAAGACCTTGATTAAAAGCCTAGGCTAGGTCCTCCCTTTGGGCGGGCTCGTTGCCCTCCCAATTTTCCCAGGCTCAGCAATATCTCTGTGGACAGGTAGAGGCATGCATCAGAAATCTGGAGGCTCGCCCAAAAAGTATGTTTGCTGTTTTTGAAGGGGCAATGTAGTAATTACTTGTGAGTAATGCAGTGGCAAACCTTCTATGGGAAATTAGAGCTGGAAGAGGGCTTTCCTCTCCTTGAAGGCAGGGTATTGGATGAACTAACCCTTGCCTTGGGAATTCTTTCTTTTCTTTCCCTCCAAACTCAATCCCTTTCTCCCCAGGCCCCCTTTCTTAAGCACCCTGCTCTGGCACTCAGCAAGCCATGGGAGTGAGAAAGCGTTGGCTGGGAGGAAACAATCTGCTTGCTTGTAGCAATTGCAAGTTTTCTTTTGGTGTTCTGGTTCCAGGGGAGGGAGCTGAAGACTAAACGCTGGAGTCTGCCCCGTTTGGAGAGCAGCAGCCTGGCTTCTGGTGGCCGTAGCAGCAGGTAGGAAAAGAATGATTGTTCTTCCTTGTGTTTTTCATAAAATATAATTTGAAGGCAAATTTCATGTGAATGTAAGTATATTGGACACAGTAGAATCACCAAATGATGTAAATAATATGATTTCTGTCTCTAAACCACCCAGACAAGTGAGAGAATTGGTTCTACTGTTGGAGAACCTGTCCCACGACTTCTTTCGGGGGAGGGGTGTGCCTTGTGTTGTCCTGTATGATGGCCATTGCACTCAGTGCCAGGAAGAAGCTCATGTCTTGATGAATTAGACAGCATCTGTGTTCTCTGGATTTTCACTTGTAGTGCGTGTGTTTACACACGTATGTGCCTCATACTCCAGACTCACAATCACTTTGTTAAGAACACAGAAACACAGATGGTGATCTGCCCAGAAGACAGGCCCCCTTTGAGGCGTCATTTTATTTTATATTTCAAGAGCCCATCAGTTGACTTCTACCACAGGAGACGTGGCTTGGGGTGGTGAACACACAATACAATATCCAGATGATGTATTAGAGGATTGTACGCCTGAAACCTATGTAATTTTATTAACCAATGTCATTCCAATAAATTCACCACAAGCTTTCTGAAAGTAAGTCACTAGGAGTCTGACAAATATTGAGTAGATGTCAGTTAAATTAGCATCCGTTACATGTGCAGTGTCTGGGTTGCACAGGGCACTTTTATGTATTTGGGGGTCATGTACTTCTTTATAAGAGACATAACTTAGTGAGATGACACAAGAAACCATAAAATGAATAGGATGAGCTATTAGAATTTGTTATAACCAGATCTCAAATGTTATAAAAGTAAAATATGATGCATACATGATAGAAGGAAGTAATAAAGGGACTATGGAAAAGAACAAAATGAAGTTTTATGAAAAATTTTAGGTCTACTTTTTAAGGCAAACTAGGTTTATTAACCAGGAAATCAATTCTCAGAGAAAATATTTGTGAATTGTGTCACTGTATTACTTTTTAAAAATGACTATAGAATGAGGTTATCTGTTGTTTGCCATTGTATATCTTTGTGTATTGTGTATGTGTATGTATGAGAGAGACAGACAGACAGACAGACAGAGAGGTTCCTTCTGTGTTCCAGGCACTGCACTAGGCCCTGGACTGTTTATTATGCTGAATTTCCTCTTCAGTAACATTTGCCTACCTCTTATTAGTGTTACCCTGTTGAAAATAAATAGTACCTCCCAAGCTTCCTTAAAATCCAGTTCTCTGAGGCCAAAGAATAAATAGTCTGTTTGGTCAGTTTGGGTCCTGTTGGTGAGTCCTGAGTTCCCTGGGCGAGAGCGAGGCCCTGGTCCTGGACGGGAAGCTTGGCTGGGAGCCACCGGGCACTCAGAAAGGCGCAACACCTTCTCTGCCGGTTGTTTCCCTGAAACCCTGCGGGAGTGAGGGTTGGGGTGAGGGCGGTGGGACCCTCTCCTCTTTGGAAGACTCTTTTCTAGGTGTCTTCCAGGGAACTTCTTCATTATTTTTTTTTTTTAAGATTGTATTTATTTATTTTTGGAGAGGGGAAGAGAAGAAGAAAGGGAGAAACATGATGAAACAAAATGAGCAATTACCTCTTGCACGCCCTCAACCAGGGACCTGGCCTGCAGCCCAGGCATGTGCCCTGACTGGGAATCAAACCAGTGACCACTTGGTTTGCAGGCCAACACTCAATATACTGAGCCACACCAGCCAGGGCTTCTTCTTCATTCTGTATCAGGTGTGAATGGGCTGTCAGCAAACATGATTAAACCTCCTTGCAAGCTAGCCCTGGACCCTCTCCTGCCCTTAGAGGCTGGCTCTTCAGCTGATTCAAGGCAGACCAGATGCAAGGTTAATAGAAACATCACCTCATTACCAGAACACACTGTTCCTTTTTTTACTTTTTCTCTACAATTGCTTCTTCTGGTTTCTGTAAATAACACCATTCTCCACTCTGCAAAATTGTATGAGTTTGTCATTGATGGTCCCCTAGTTATGCATGTCTCCCAGATGGGTAAAACAACAAAGTGGAAGATGAAATACACAGCAATACTCTCATAGGTATAATAATGGCCCCTAGCATTTGTGACAGCTGGCTATGTGCCAGGCACTGTGCTAAAGGCTTTACATACGTGATCTTGTTTACTGTTTAAAGCTACCTGTGAAGTAGGGACCACTAGTACTCTCATTATACGGACAAAGAAACCAAGCCTTAGCCATTTACCTGCTGCTGGTGATTCACACTGAAGTGCCTGACTACAGAGCATTCAACCACAGCCCGTGATGAGAGGGGCAATCAAGTTTAGCTTGAACGCTGGCTAGAAGACAGTGTGGTCCTGTGAGGTGGGTGCTCAGACGGATGCCCTTCTGGCCTTCTTAGCTTTCTGTGCTGCTTCTGGAAATGTCTGCCAGAGACCACCAGGGAGACCAAAGGGCTGGCCCTGCTGCCTGCAGATTCTCTCTACGAGTGGCCTGCCATGCCTCCCTTTGAAGTCTGGCAGCCGAAGTTTATACTGGTCTTTGTTTACAAATAAGGGTCATGCATCCTGTTCTTTCCTTGCTGTTTGGGGCTGGCTTTAACTCTAAAAAAGCTTATGTTCTACTTCCACTGTGCTGGTGTTTCAGAGACAGACTCTAGCCTTCAGAGGAGTCAGGGAGCGTCCATAACCTGTTCTTTGCTTTTCCTTGACTTCAGCTAATCTCAGAGCTGACCTGGAAACACAGAGGAGTTCCCCTTTAGAGATGGTCTCTATTGTATCAGTCGCCACTCCTAGTGCCTGTTTGAAACAGCTCTGAGGAAGAGTTTAGAAAGTCTCCAGGCTGTTTACCCTTGGGCTCCACAATTCATAATTCATGTAATAGGCTCCTTTCTGAGGGGTACTCTCACATCTTGAACTCCTTCTTGTTTTCAACCTATAGGCAAACTCTTCTATAATGTGGATCTTGTCTCACAAGACTAAGGAAGGACTCAGATCAGTCCCCATATCAAGACCATTGGGTGGTCCTTTGGTTAACTCGAACACTGCATTAAAGCCCTTCCGCTTAGACTTACAGACTTAGAATATATTTTTATTGTGTGACTTGGCAATAAATTAGTGAAGTATCACCTTCTTTGAAATTTGGCCTTAACTTGCTTATTTCCAGTTTTAAAAGCTTTCTCTTGTTTTGTATTTTATTTAGAGAGAATAAAAGAGCTGGAGGTTTGAGGCAACTAAATGGAAGGGGACTAATATTAATTGAGCAGCTACTGTGTGCTGGGTATTCTACTAGCCTCTTTACATAGATGCCACATTTAATCCTGACAGAACCTAGCAAGGTGGGAAGGCCATTTACAGTTGAAGAAGCTAAGGTTCAGAAAAAGTTGAACTACAAAGTGTGGTGAAGGTGGAATATAAACATGGGGCAGAATTCAAAGCATAGTTGCTTCCCTTATTCCACACTGTCCTCACTATGTCACCTTGGTTACAAATCTCTTCCCAGTGGGCAGAGTGTCTTCAATGGTTCATCTCATTTAATCTTCACAATCCTGGGACTTAGCTCATGATACCTATTCAATGGATGAGGAAACCAAGACTCACAGGGTACTGCTTGGATTAATGAGATCAGCTCTTGCTAAGTCTTGATAGTTTCCTATCATCTCAAAGACAGCTGACTTCCTGGAGAAGTGATGAAAAAATGTAACCCCCCCAAATCCTAAGTCCTAATCAAGAGTAATCCATTTGTATCACTTCTGATTTTTCAAATCCTGATCTTACAATATGTGTTTATTTACACATGCCCTACTTAATGTTTCTCATATAATTTCATTTTATAGACATGGGTCTGTGTCAATAAAATGACACACTTACTGATTATGCTGATACAGTTTTTGGTCCTGTTACTCAGGCTAATTCCTTATTAAAGAGAATTTGAAATAGTTCAAAGAATACAGCTTCACTTTTTTCTTTTTGGTTTTTATTTTTGAGGGAATAGTCTCCAAAGAGGAAATCCCTGAGTTGAATAGTAAAACAAATTTTAGAGCTCTTATAACAGATTTTCAGATTGTTTTCCTCAGGAACCTCACATTGTCACCAGCAACAAATACAAGGACTTCCTACAATTCTGGAAGGCCTGCTCTTTATTGAGCTGAATTCATTTAGAGTTCTCCCCTCCAAAATTTTGGGGTTACTCATCTTAGTGTGCCCCCTCCCATATTCTATCAGCGTTGGTCTGTGTGTCCAGTAGAATACAAGAAAAGTGATGGTTCTTGTACGTTGCTCCTGATACTAGCTTATAGAAGATGTGGTGGCTTCCATGTTGTTCACTTTCTCCCTCTCTTGGATCACTTGCTCTGGGTGGAAGCTGCTGCCATGCTGTGGCACCTGAGAGACCCACAGTGAAGAACACCGTGGTAACAGTGTTCCAACTGCAGTAGAATCTCAAGTTATACCTCTGCCTCATCTGTTCAACTCTTGTTCCCTATTAGATCGTGGATAGATATCAGTTATCTATCACTGCAGAACAAACCACTCCATAACTAGTGGCTGAATATGACAATGAATTATTATTTATCACAATTATTTGGGCTGAATAGTTCTTAACACTGGTTTTTCCTGAGCCAACTTGTGTGACTGCAGTCAGCTGCAGATTTAAGAAGCTGACACTCTCATGTCTGGGACCTCAGTAGGAATGGATGGAACAGCTGGAATGGCTAGGACTTGCCATATGGGCTTTATCACAGCATGGTGTTCTCAGAGTACCAGGAGAACAAGAATAGAAGCTGTAAGGCCTCTCGAGGTTAGGGCTTGGAAGTTGCAAGACATTACTTCTGCCATTCTATTGAACATAGCAAGTAGAAAGGCTAGCCCAGATTCAAAGGGTGGGAGAAATAAGCTCTACCTTTTAAAGACAGGATTTTTAAATAGTGTGTGGTCATTTTTAATCTATCAAGTCTACCTTCTGGCCATAATTATTTTAATTTCTTCCATATGTATAATACACTCTTCCCTCCCAAGACCCCAAAAGTCTCATTCAATGACCAAATCAGGCTGGAAGTCTGTGATCTTGTGATCTGAATCTGGTTCAGACATATATTGAGTTTCTAGTGTATAGCTCCTCTTCAACCAGAGTTCTGGTTTGCCTTTCCACCTAGAAAGTCCTGGGTTCTATTTATTTCCTTCAAATTCTGCTTGTAAACTAAATCCTATACCCAATATATAATGTTGAAATAGCAACATGGTAACCCCAATAGATATCTCCAGTCAAAAATAGAGAAAAAAAGAGAGAATAACAGTAAGTGGTCCATAGTAATTCTGAAATCTATCTGGGCACATACTATCTGGTTCTTCTACTCAAGCAAACAGGGTTCCTTTATCAGGGTCTTGTTCTGCTCTTGATTCAACCCTCTTGGTTCTTGGTTCCATCTTCTGAGATGTCTTTTCTTTTTGAAAATAAATGGCCTATGTTTTCAGCTAAGTAGATTTATCAGAAAATTGGGGACCTAAAAGTCTTCTATCATTTTAAGGTGTTACTTCAATCTGATAAAACTCCTTTAAAAACTATGTGGGGTTTCTGTCTATCTCATTATTCTTCACTTCATTAGACAAAATCTACACCCATAATACTTTTTTTGAACTGGTCTCTCTCTACACTAGTGCCTTCTAATAGAAATACAAAACAAGGCACAAATGTGAATCACATATGTATCTTCCTTAAATTCTAAGAGCCACAATTTAAATAATAGTAAAAAGAGGTGAAAGTAATTTCAGTAATACATTTTAACTCAATATATCCAAAATTTTATCATTTCAACATGTAATCAATATAAAATTATCAACAAGGTATTTTAATTTTTTTTCATACGAGGTGTTTGAAACCTAGTGTATATCTCAGTTCAGACTAGTCACTTTTCAAGTCCCCAAGAGCTACATGTGTCTAGTGACTACCATATTGGGCAGCCATTACTGAGAACTATTTTGGGTAGGCTTCTGTGAATCTTAGAATCTCTTTTGTCCAGTTGAAAGGATCTACTCAGCACTTCCTAAAGTCTTTTAGAAGTCTTGAGACAGCATCTCACACCCACATCCTTGATTAATCTGTACCCTGAGACCATTTTTTTACCTTAAGAACCCTTTGCCAGCTGGAGAGAATGAATAAGAGGAACAGTTTTACTTTATCACCCAGCAAATCCTGAGCCCTCCTTATTTCCTCTAAGTGCTACTTGCAAATTCAGTGGTTCCTGCTTTAACTCATCTGTCTCTCTTCTTGCACCTTATTATACAAAGCTAAAAAAAAAAATCCATTGGAGCTTTCAGCAGTCTGCCCAGAAGTCTTCTTTAGCCAGACCCACAAATTGATTAGATATATTTTTTACCTGACAAGTTACTATAGATGACAGTTTTGCTTACTGTTGCGGCAATACACTGCCCTTTTTCTAGCCTCCAAGAACAATTTCCTTCCTACCCTTCCAGCCTCTGTCCACCATCTGGGCCCAAAGGCAATGCCACATGTGTTAAGTGATTGTTATGGCAGCACCCTCTCACCGATTTCTTTTAGTTACTCATTACAGACTAACAAACACTCTCATACTTCGTGACATAAAACAATTTTTTATTTCTCCTGATTCTGTGAGTTGATGGGCTGACCGCTGGTTAATCACTGGTATTGCCTGGGCTCATTCATGCTGCTTCCTCTCTCTTCCCATGTGCTCTTTCATCTTTAAGGGGTTTAGACTTTCATCCATGGTGGTGGTAGCAATCTAAGGGCACAAGCTTTAACGTGCAAGCACTTATGAAGCCTCTATTAATCATACATTTGCCGATCCCATTGGTCAAAGTAAGAAACATGCCCAAGCCCAGAGTCAGTATGGGAGGAAACCACACAAGGACATGGACCCTAGGAGGTATAATTGGTTGGAGAGTAACTAGTGTAAATCTATCACAATATCTCTTAGAAGTGTCTTATGGATTATAGGAGGTGATTTAGACATAAACCACTTTTTAGTAATACTGCTCCAAATCTGCTCTAAGTCCCACCAGCAGTTACTGGAATTCGGTTCTAGAGTTGGTTTTACTTTACATTTAGAAAGATCTATCCATGCTTTCCATGTTAGTCATGGTCTAACAAGGAACAAAGAGTTAAGCAGATAGAACAGGTTATGTTAGGTGTCAGAAATCGTAAAAAAAAAAAGCTTCAGCTCTATTATCTCATTTAATTTTCAACCCAGTCAGATAAACTAGTTAATGGCCCAAGGTCACACAGCAAATAAAAGGTAGAGCCAGGGTTTGAGCCCAGGTAGTGCTCATAATCACTGTTCCACAGCTTTTCTACACACAGGGAAGGCCAGAGAGATAATGAAGGTAGGGTAGCATTTCGGAGTCTGTGTATGCTCTTTTTAGGTGCTTGGTCCCTGGGGTTTCTGTATAAATTGTTCTTCTAGAACCCTTTTTGTGGTGAGCAGCTTTCCCAATCAGGGTAGATGTTTGGGGAGGCATTTAATTTTCAGTTAATCTCACTTGATTCTCATACGTGAACCGAGCTTGTTAAATTGAAAGTATTCTGATGTATTGTGGAAATAATGGCTTGGTGGCCCTGAATCCTGGCCAGAGAGCACGCTGTGCCTCAGAAGACCTTGGCAGGGCTCCTGCCACACTGGTGGTGCGCGTCCAGGTCCCAACAGAAAACAGTCACTCTGGTTCTGCTGTGGCTACATGGAGATTTATGATATGTGAAGGTGCTAGCTTTGCAGGGTGAGAAGAAGAAGGAGCTCATATTCACAACCCTGTCTTTTAAAATCTGTACTCTAAAGGGTTTTGGCAGGTGCATGTTTGGGGAAGCGATGGGGAAATGTTAAAGATATAACCTAAGATGGAAGTAGTATAAGGTAGTGTGCATGGAAAGAGAAAAGTTTTGACTGGAGGAAGATCCACACTACTCAGTTGGTTTTAGATTAGTTTTTGTTTGTGTGAACACAGAAACACCTGGGTAATTAATGTGTCTTCAGTTAATAGAGGGAGATTTCCGAGGCTGAAGAAATGTGGAGGCCATCGAAGGTGCTGCCTGCATATAGATGGCTGTGAGTCACATAGCTTCAGTACCCTGAACTGGAAGCCTGTTCCGTGAGCGGCGAGGTGAACCATTTCTGGGTTAATTTCTATCGCAGGCGTCAATAGTTTCAGGGTGTTAGCCTAAATTACAAGGCCATTTTGACCTTTGAGGCTACAGGGGTTTTTGCCATAAATCTTTATGGAAATCTTGCCAGCTTATCAGGTGGTTTGTTATTAAGGAAGCTGGTACTCCAGAGATCTTCCTCCTTCATAGTATAAATTATTTCCTGTGCTCAGAAACTCTAACAATTTGAGCTTAGAATCATGCTATGTACTAAAAAGAAATTGGAAACAAAGTCAGAATCTCTCTATGCCTTGTTCCCTTCTGCCTTGCCTCCTTATTTGGGGTGCTTACATCATTTTCCATAAGCAGCCTTTTGGACATCTCCAGCCGGAAACATTCTGGAGCATTCGCTATGATTTATCTTGTGCAATTTCAGCACTTGCACTTGATAGGAGCCGTTTATTCCCACATCCCACATTATCAGTTCTGTGATGGTGCACATAGGACTAGGGTATGTTTTCTGTGCTATCTTTCTACACCTCAGATTCCCCGTGTACTTAAGAAATCTTTCATTTTTTTTGACTTGTAGATAATTATATCCATATTTATAAAGGGGGAAGTCATGTAGCCTGAGAAAGTGATACTTATCATGAGCAAAATACTGTTTTTAATTCAATGACCTCCTTTCCAGTCAAGTTTTTATTACTGAAATAGGAGAGGTTCTGTTTGTTCGTTCCTTGGCTCTGGTGAGTGAGGTGCCCCCGCTGCAAACTCATTCCTGATGTACCACGAAATGGAATGTGGCTGTTTTGAAGCAGCGTGTGGTTGACGGTACCTGTCTGATCCTGCGGGCCCAGCCAGAGCCGTGTTACCAGATATCAGTCTCTGCCTTGGCACACCAGAGAAAGAGGGAGCCAGTGAGAAAAGTAGACAGGGTTCATAGGAAAAAGGGCAGTTTCTAGCCGGGTCAGAGTAAGGTTTTCCTGAGCTAGAACGGCAGCTGCTACAAAGTGAAGCCCAGAACTGACACTCACTCACACTTCCATCTCAGAGGCACTTTTTGTTTTTCTAAAAGATTAAGATGCTGAAGAGCACAGAATAGGCTAAAATTACCCATATTTGTTTTAGAATGTTTCTATTTAAATGTAAACGGCAGCTGCTCGTTCTTTTAATTGAACTGTTCAAGTCACAGCTGAGAAGCCAACCAGCCAATGGCAGGGTGCCACACCCCTGTTCCTCTTCTGGTCCTGGGGCTTGAACCTGGCCGTTGGGAGCAAGTCTCAGGCTGAGCTCCATCTCAAGTCAACTCAGCTGTGAATCATTCAATGGCTGACAAAGCCTCTGTTTCAAATCTCTACCAGACATGCAAAGACCCCTGTGCAGAGGCAGGGTAGGATGGCACTTTATTGGGTATATCTTGAGAGAGCTCAGAAAGGCTTTTTGTCCATAATTTGCCATACCATTAAGGAGTTATTTCTTTGTATTAGTAAATATGTTTATTTTTTTAAATGCTAATTGTTTGCACTATAAGACAAATAGCTTATTTTTCCAGTTTTTACATGAATTGGCTACATGAAGTTTCATTCTTTCTCATAACAAACAGGCACCTCTGAGAGAAGCGAAAAGGGCTCACAGGTCAAGGGTAAGGACACAGGGGTTGTCAAGAGTACAAGATGTCAGGCCTGAGTGCAGGTAGAGGAAGGACTCCTGGCAATCAATGTGTGGATTCTGAGTGCCACTGATTCCCAAATCTGTACCCACAGCCACAGCCTCTCTCCAGAGTCCCAAAATTAATATTTGCAATTTCCCTTTGCATGATATTCCTATCTAAAGTCCAATAAGCACTTTATTTATTTATTTGTTTGTTTGTTTATTTATTTATTTATTTGTCCATCCTCACCCAGAGATCTGCTTAGAGGGGAAGAGAAGGAGAGAGAGGAGAGGAAACATCAATGTAATAGGCCTCTCACAGGCGCCCCCACCAGCCGACTGAACCTGCAGCCCAGGCACGGTTCCCGACCGGAAGTCCTACCCAGGGCCTTTCAGCTTGGGGGGGCGACACTCCAACCAACTGAGCCACACCAGCCAGGGCAACATCTTTTCTTCTTCTCTGTCCACACTCACACCTTGTCTTCCGCTCCAGTCTTACTAAACTTCTCTCCCATTTCCCCTACCCCCTCACCAGTCCTGAAAATTTCTACTCACCCATTTCTCTGCTGCATGTCTCTGCTGTGCCTGAACTTGTTTCCAGCTCTCAGTGTCTCCACACAGACTACGGCTACGGTTGTTTTATTGGTCTGTCTCCATCTATTTCTCCTTACTTTATTTCTCCCTTCACACTACTACCAAAATTAGTTTTCTAAACATGAATCTGATCATTATTCTCCCCTAAAAATGCTTCCTTTAACTACCAGCCATTGCTACAGAGTAAGATCTGAACTCCATAGCAGAGTACACAAATAGCCCATCTCAGTCTCAGTCTGGCCATCCTGCCATCCCACCTTCTGGCCACACTTTCCCCTGATGAAATGACCTTTTTCTATCCACTCTGCCCTCACCATTCCATCAAACCTAGCGTGAATATCACCTCCTCTGCTAAGCTCTCTCCAGCTCCCCCAGACTGCCCCCAAGCACTGCAGACAGAGTTGCTCCTGTAGCATTGAAGTTTAGCGCCCAGGAAATGCCCACACACAGGAAGTGCTCCATTAAAGTTTATTGTCGAATGAGGGGGATGCTGGTGGAAAAAGAGCTCCAAGAAATGACAGAAGATGTGGGAGAGAGAGAGAGAACACTGAATACCAAATTAAAACAGCAAATGAGAGATCTTGTTTACAACCATCAGTTTGGAAAAGATGAAAAAGCCTCACAATGCCTGGTATTGAGAGTCAGGGCAGAAGACAGGTAGTTTTATTTAATGCTGAAAACATGGAGTATTGGCAGAGAACTGATGGAGGCAGATTTTGACAGGATGCATCAAAGCCTTTAAAAAGATGATGGGATTTTATATATGTATGTATTAACTTTGGTTATCCTGTGTTGCTAAAAAAAAAATAATGGGATTGGACCCAGAAATTCCATTTTGAAGAATTCATCTTAAGGGAATGAACTCACAAGATTCAGTGATGTTTATTTAAAGATCTGTGTTTTTATAAGCAATCACCTCATGATGTCTGAAATATCTGTCTGCCAACAATTGATTAAGTAAACCACAGCACATTTTTATCCTGATTATTAGACAGCCATTAAAAATGATACTCTGTTTCCAGGATTTTTGCAAGTTAAGTTTTTTGTTTCTTGTTTTGTTTACAGTGTAGATGTCCCACCTTTGGGGCCCATAAAAGAAGGAAATCGTTTTACTTATTAAAATAAATGATTATCTGATCTATACTTAAACATGGAAGCATAATCTGTGATCTATTATAGAATGAAAAAGTCAGTTATAAAAATATATGCATACTGTAATCTCACTTTACAAGTTAGCATGAAAAAGTGAGGAATGTGTGCTGCTGTGTCAACTGTGCTTATTCCCAGCTGGTGATATTCTTTACTATTTTCTGCATTTTCTGAATTTTTGGAACTGATCAGGAATTAGTTGTGTAATCACACACACACACACACACACACACACACACACACACACACACACACACACACACAGAGGCTATTTCATTAGGGGAAAGAACAGAGCAAGCAGAAAGCAGTGTGGGCCAGCCAGCTCACCCTGACTACCAGTTCCCACCTTCACGGTTAGCCTCAGGGCAGCCTAGCCAGTGGACATTTAAGGCAACAGAGAGCCAAAGGTGTCCTGTTACCTTTTCTGTTCATCCCCAAGGTAGCCAAAAATCCCTTTGAGGATATGTGGAAAGTACTAGGAGCTTAAATCAGCTAGTGGCCCTGAATAATTCATGGCCATGGACCTTTTCAAAATTCTGCTATAGGGAAAAATCATTTTTAAATGTCTCCCTATCAGGAATCCCAGTCTGGCTGAGCTAAAACCTACCAGGGAAGTTGGCAGTAGCTTCCAAAGCTGACAGCCTTGGCCCTCTTCCCCTCTCCTTTCCCCACCAGCACATTTTAGTTCATAGAGTGCCTGCTGATTTCCAGTTCAATTAGAAGTACTCCAGAGTGAGTGTTTGTTGAAAACACCACCCAGGGGAAGCTGAAAAGGGCGGGCTGGGCACTGCTGTGGTGACAATGCTGAATGCAGTATCCAGGGGCTGTAGAAGCAACATTTGCTTCTGGATCATTTCCTAAACCCTCACGATGGCTTGGTCAGTCCCCTGGGCTGAGCAGGAAGTCAGGAGACACTACTCGATTGGTGCTGGAGGACAGGGTTACTCTGCCCTCCAAGCTGCTGCTTTTTGTAGCTTGAAACAGCTTGAGCCCCTGGCCAAGCCATGAAGACTCCCTCATCCTTTCTAGTTTTAACCTTATATGGTGACCACTCAGGCTCCTCCATCTTGGTTGGACCCTGGAGCCAGCTGCTCCCTTCTTCAGCCCCTCTGCCCTTCCTGTAGCTGTTTCAGAGGCCAGAAGGCCTGGGCAGGGAGGTGGACGGGAGAGCACCCAGCCTGCTCACTGCTCACAGCTGCATCTCCTGTGTTGTATGACCCAAGTCAGCCCTGCCTGGTGCTCCCCATGGAGGTGTCACCCACCTCCTCTCTCTTGAGTGCTCTCTCTTCATGGCTGCCCAAACTCATCAATCTGGGGGCCTCCCGTGGCCGGCACTGGCAGCAGTTGAGCCAGAGTCTGTTCCCAGAGCAAATTGTCTGGGAGCTCTGCCAGTTTCTGAAGAAAATCTGCTTTCTGAACAGGAGAAGAAGCTTCTTTTATACAATACTTTCTGCTAATCACGTTATTCATATAGAGAGCTCCAGTGTTTCCTTCCTTTCCCACAGGTCCCCATCCTCAAGCCCCTGCTTGTCTGGGAGCCTTGAGGAGACTAGAGCAAAGGAGTGAACAGGTGGTGTACAATTGTCCAAAATATGAAGGAAAAAGTAAAATAAACATCCTAAAAAACAGCTCAGTTTTTCAAAAGGCTAAGGTATTTCACTAAACATATTTTCTCAGAGCAGAAGGAAAAAACAATCCAGCCTTGACTGGAAAGTTTATTGCAGCTCATTATGAGCACTCTCCCCCTCTCACAAAACAAATAGTAGGATGAGTTATGTCTTAAAAAGCAAACCATAATTAGCATCTCTTGCCTACAAAGTTGATTTCTCTGTGATGTTTCTAAGCTGGTTTGATTTTCTCTGCCTCGACTTGTCCTTTCGCTTTCAGCCTCTCTCTCTCCCCCCATTCCCTTTCTTCTCCCCGCGGTCTTTTCTTCTTTCCTTTCTTCCCAGTATTCCCCATCCCAAAAGTGAATCACGGCCAACAGTTCAAATACGACAGTGAAAGAATGAGGTTTGTGTGTTTAGAAAAACACATCCAAAAAGTCAAGCTTAGATGCGGGGCATCCTTCAAGGAATGTCCCCTCTTGGTTGTGTTCCTTTTTCATTAGATTTGGCTCTAAATGACAAATTCTAAATTTAAAAAAAAAATTGCTCTAGAAGGACCAAGACTTGCCACCAACAATACGTACTTGTGTGTATGTTTTAAATAAGCCCTGAGGACATCCCCAATGGCGACGGTCCAAAACCATCTTGAGGAAACAGCAATGCTGGAGTCAGGCACAGCACACAGAGGGGCCACGTTGGAAGCGAATGCTGCAGGTGGTTACATCCATTCAGAGAAGGAGGATGCCCTTTGTTTTCAGTTAGTCGTGCTGCTGTGTCAGGAGGCTGTGGTGACATGTGGTGAGCACGGTGTGTATTGAGTGTGCTCTGTGTTGTGCCAGGCTCCGTGCTGAGCACTCGGTGTGCAGGTCTCTAACTCTCCAACAACCCTGTGAGAGAGTTGCAGCTTTGACAGGCAGGTAACTGACCAAGGTCACATGTCTAAGGAGTAGCAGACTCAGGATTTGGACCCGTTTTGCTGACCCCCGGACCCATTTGGCAACTCACCGACCTGAGGCAGGTCACTTCTTTTCTGTGTGCTCCTCACACATCTGGTTGTTCAGAGCATCAAAACAGACACTGTATGAAGGCACATGGACTGCTCAGCACTGAACAATGGGTGCTCATGCCTTTCTTTGTGTGGCTGTCTCCCTTTAACTCTCAGTATTCCCCCCATCCCCAGGAACTTGTTTCTCTATTTTTCTTGGAATATTACTGATTTCTAAAAAAAAAAATCCAACAATATTTTAGTGATACAGATTTTTGCTCCAGCCAATGGCTTCCTTTATAGGTGTTTCTCACTTGCCTCATGAGAGACTCTGTAGAAACATTTATCGTTGACATACCACAAGCAAAATACATAATTTTCTTGCAAACCTTGTGAGTAATCTTAACAAACATAGCATGTGTTCACCAGTTCCAACAAATGTGCCGGGTAATTGGTCTCACCCAGAACTCAGAAATCTGCCTTTCCTTCAGGGAGCACACCTCCCTGGCTGACAGCTGAAGAACCCATGTTTACCGCCTTCTTTACTTTCCCCTTTCCTCCAGGTCTCTGTGGTAACAGTATCATCTCTGACTTTATGTGTTCACTCCCTGCTCTACTACGCCTCTTCCCCTCTCTGCTCTGGACCCTCCTGAGGTCATGACTGGATCTCCTCTTTCTTTAGTCTCCTCCATGTCCCAACACCCAGTCAGCCTGGAGGGTTGGTGACAAAGACTTAACTTAGCTGCTTTTTGTTTTTTACCACAACTTTGTCTCCAGTACCTCCTGGTAGCCCCACTATTTTCCAACCTACTCTCAGGTGGCCACTTCTATGCATACATATTAAATGAGAAACTGATGTTCCTCAAACAGAATGGAGGCAGAGACAGTTTTTAGAATCAGTAACAATGTCTGGTCTTAACTACAGTTTTTCACTTATACTCTGATGGTATTTCTAACATCCGCTTTCCAAAAACAGAAGGACGTGACTGACTCAGGTAAGTATCATCCAGGCCAGCGGCCTTGAACTAGTATGAAGAGGAAGGAAATTCGGATAACATGAATAACAGCTTTGATCATGAAAATTTTTCAGGGTTAGGTGACGTATTAGGATAATCCATTTCGAGTTGTGAGGATATCTGTCATTACAGGGAAACAGGAACACCTTTTACAGGTTGTAGAAGGTACCACTTGACCAGCCATCAGTGCTTACATTGGAATAAAGTAACAGATTGGGGAACCCCATTATGACACTGTTTTATAGATGAAAAAACTGAAACAGAAGTGTGGTTTCTTGGGAGGGAAAAGATTGGTTAAAAGGTTGGATTAATATAGTTCTTCAATGATAATCCAATATACATATTTTATTCTTCTTTCTTCTAACTCTCCTAATAGTACTTTACAGTGTATCTATGCATAGGAATTGTATGGTCTTTTCCAACACTTAACTCTTCAGTGCGAGACTAGAAGTAAAATCATTGAATTTTGGGTTTTGCTGCTATGATAAACTCAGCCACTGAAGTCTAGCCATGTTATCCTTCACGTTCCTCATTTTCAAGGAGCTGGCATTGGGCTGGGGGTGATGGATGGATAATAATTATACATACTAAGGTGTTGTGGCAATTTAATTAACATTTGTAAAGCACTTGAGAGCCTCAGATGAATGGTGATCAGCTAAAGAACAATTTTCATACAGTCCTGCCCACATTCCTGCTCCAGATTTTTGGGCCAAAGTGAAAGGGGTTAACCTAGAGTCTGGGAAGCTCTGCCACCAGAATTATGATGAAGAGTGTAGACATTAAGCTTGTCACCCCTTGTGCAGAATGATGGTTTATTTTGGGTCCCTGAAATGCTGCTGCAAATCACTGTGTCCCCAGGAGACAATGTCTTATCATCCATCAAGCCTGCCATGGGGGAATTTCCTGCCTCAGCAAATCATTGTCCTTAAAGCTGGCCCACTCAAGGAAGTCACAACCAGCTTCTGATGGTTAAAAAGCACCAAACCCTTCAGGATGCAGCACAAATTGGTGGGTTCTAGTAGCCACAGAGGAGAGAAATTGGGAGAAAGAATAACCTTTATGTCTCCCCCTTTTGTCCCTCATTTCTGAGACCTACCCAGCTCCGATCACGTGACCAGAATAGAAGAAAAGCAAAGATTAAGCTCAGGGATGAGACAGCTGTAGCTGGTGTTGAGAGGGCGCCTCTCCTTGTGGCCAGTGTCTTCTGGGATTGCACACAGCAGTGCTGACTACTGAGGCACCACGAGGACCTGCTCCTGCTCAGAACTGGGAGCTGATGTGTATAGGAAAGGCAGCCATTCACAGGCTGATGGGGAGGCCCTCTGCCTGCACCCTCTCAAAGTGAGGAGTGTCCAGTCCAGTTTGGCCCCAACAAACACAGTGGGTGGGTGGGGGAATCTCTATGCAGGAGTGTCCCAAAGTGTCTCTACAGGACCATCTATATCAGAATTACCTGAAGAACGCTTTGAATTTGGGGGCCTGGGATTCTGCATTTTAACAAGCTCCCCAAGTTTCTTTGAATTGGCACAGTACCTGACCCCACTCCTTACTGGGACCAATCTTGACTGAAAGTTTGATCCCAATGACCAAAACAGGTTGGATATTCTGATTTTCTGAGATGAGAGGAACCATCTCCATCAGCTGGCCAATTAGGTAGCTGTTACGTCTTTTGAGAAAATATATAAATTACTAATCACAGAATATGGAGGAACTGATGGCCATTCCTCTCAGCCCAAATCCTCAATTCCGCTAAACAATCAGCACCTACTGTCTACTTTGGCTTTACAATGTAAAGTCTGGATGTCAGAGGCTCTGGCAAAAGTTCTTACATTCAAAGGGAAACTGGTCCTCATTTAATCAGTGTTCTTAGCTACTTCCTGAATTTGTAGTTTTAAATGAAGGATGATTTATCTATCATTAAGAGCTTCACTAATGATCCAGAGTCAGATCTGGGTACCAGTCAGTTAAAATAGCTTAGTCTTTTACTTCTGCTCAGCCAATGTGAAGCTCTATGTTGCTACCCTTTGGTTCATCTCCTTCCATTCTCATTTATTCACATCTGGTCCCTGGCATCTTCCCTGCTGAGGCTGGTCTCTTCTCTCTAATCCTGTTTGGAGGCAAGAGGTATTTAAGCTTTGTCAGCTACCATGTCAGAGGGGAGGTTAGGCTGATGGAGCCAACTATGCAATATCAGGAAAGTTATATAGTCTCTTTAGCTGCAATGGCTTTATTTGTGTATATAATTCTTAACTTGCCATGATTAAGTTAGATGATGTATACTGTGTTCTACCTTGTACCTGGTGTATGGAATGTGCTCAGTACGTGATATAATGTCACTATTGTCATTTCTGGGCTCTTGGATCACTTCCTTCACATGTCTCTCCTTGTTCATCTCACCCTGGAAGTGGCCAGTAATGATAAGCAGAAGGTAAATGGGTACAGATGGGAATATTTCTCAAAGCTCTCCCCTATTCTATCTAGCACATTTTTCAAAAGTGATCCCTTTCAACAATTTTTAAGATAATATGTTAATAAGAATAGTTATAAGACTATGATGACAAGAAGAGAAAGGAAGCAATCTGACACACAATATAGGTAGAAAAGGTATAGCTTTTAAAAAAACTTGTGTTCTCTCTCACCAGCCAATAGCAGAATATTCACACGTGTCCTGAGTCCCCGGCCCTCTACTATAACCACAGCTGTTTGCCCACACCCATCCAAGAACCTTCCTATGCCTCTTTTTCTAGATTGTGCTATAATTAGAAATAGAACCACACTGCACACTGCCCCTCATTCTCTTCATGTGGTCCAGTGGTCTAGTTCTAGTGATGAAACTCTGCCCTTTGATCTCAAATTCCAAGGTATTCCATTGCACCCCTGTTCCCATCACCCAGATTTTAGCTCTACCTTTATCCCTGTTTCTGAGTGTTGGTTTCAGGGCATTGCCTCAGCCCCCTTCTACCACTCAGACCTGCCTATCTCAAAGTAGGTTCTTTGCCCAGAAGGAGGACCTCTATTCTTTACCTTTTGATGCACCACAGCCTGAACTGCAACGTATCTGCTGCCCAAATTCCCCATGGCTGAGCTCCACCTATCTTTTGGATACCCACTTATAGAACAACAGGTGTCCCCAGTTGGTGGGACCCTGTAGGGAGCTATCCATATTCCCTGGTCAGTGTCTTGGCCTGGCAGAACCTTTACTGTCACCTGGGCCTACCTCCCACTACTGTCCTGCCCCTTGACAATATATTTACTCCTCCTTACAGCATGGCCTTCATAGTGTCCAGCTCTAGTCAGAACACCAATTGCTTGAAACAGGCAGCCAGTGACACAGAGAGATCGTCAGCAGGACACAGGGCAACCCAGTTGCTACTGATGTTTCCAGGGAGACCCATCCACTGGCTACTTGAATAGTTGTGTTGAGGAAAAGCTTTCGAGAGGCTGAATTTTAATTCTGAATAGCATAAAATCTCTTTACCTAGAATCTATTCAATAAAGTTTGTGTCTGAACAAAAGCCAGTTGCTGATGCAATAGACTGTGAGAAGCTTTAGAAAACAGGCCTTTAAGCACAAGGAGGCCAAGATGCTGCAAAGCAGTTACTATTATAAGGCAGAGGGATGCCAGTGGAAAGGGGGCACTTTCGAACCCTCTGGGAGGTTACTGTTCTAATCACCTCTCCTAAACAGCAGGGCAGGTTGGCTGCTGTGCACCTTCATCTCCTGGCCCTGTACAGGGCTATGCAGGGGAGAGGGGAGTATGGGGGAACCTGGAAGATTTTCCCCCTGCCAAAATTTGCCATTAGTCTTGTGCCTTGAATTCCCTCCACTAAGCACTAACCTCATCTATCCAAAGACACTCTCTTAAAAGGCAAAATGTGTTCCACTTGAGTTAATAATAGATTCTCCATGTACAGAGACTGTTTATTAGGTCCATCTAGGCAATTAGACTTAAGTCAGGTCCATTTGCATTGGGGACCAGTGGGAAAAAGGAGTGCAGGTGTGCCTTAATTTAAGTGTCCACTGGGGAACACAGCTCTGGAGTAGACGACATGAGAGACCAGCAGGGAGCGGGAAGAAACGGCCACAAACAAAATGGCACCTCCAGACGCCTTCAGAAGGGAGCAGAGTGAGGGTGTGTGTGTGTGTGTGTGTGTGTGTGTGTGTGTCTTTCTTTCAAAGTGGGGTAAACAAGCTGAAATACTAATTTGCATTTGTCTATAGTCACAGATGAGAAAGTACTTCTTTAAATACAGGAACAATGGACTGATTCTTTATCTCAGATAAATATGAAAAGCTGTAGGCTTAGAACTCTGTGTATTTATTTTTGAAGACATTTAGAATAAAATATTCCAAATTTAACATTTAAAGGGGAACAAAATAACCCATTATGCAAATGGTATTATGGGATGGAGAGTCCCTGGGCAAAGGAAGATAAATGTATTTATAATTGCATTTTAATCTTCTCCACTAGAAACAATTCTTTGTTTATTTTAATCTGATGCCAATTTCTGAGTCAAGAGATGGTGATTTCAATCTAGAACTTGGTCAAGATAGCTCATCAGTTGCCTTAACTGTAAATGATCTTGTAATTTTGTCTTCCAATTGTAATGTCATTTACAGTTCTCTTTGTTGTTATAGATAGATAGTGTGTTATAAAAGACCAAATGATGAGCTTTGTTGCATACTGTCATTATTAATTTTGTTATGAAAAAAATGCCTAAAATTTGGAACTGGGAAATGACAGACAATTAAGGAAACAATCTGTAATTGATATACTCCTCCTTCTAAATTACATTTTCCAATGGTTTATTTATTCAAGTCGGCCAATCCAGTTTGACTGTTTCTATACATTATCAGGCCATATCTGTCCCCTGAGGAGTTTGCTGGCAGTCAGAACAGGCACAGTAATGAGTTTTCCAATCCAGACCAGCTGGAATCAAAGCTGCAAGTATTTTACTCTGTGCAAAGAATGTGCCATTTGTCACACAGATATGAAAATTTGTAATGAAGCATTAATAAAGAGAGCTGTTTATCCCTCATGTAGTTATTATAGAGGCCAGTAAGGATGTAGAAGTATAGCTGCATGAGAGAGATTAAGTTGTGTTTTTCTCTGTCTCAGCTCTCAACTCTTATGGGAATGTAGAATCTCAGATTTTGTTGAGCTACCCAGCGCTGATCTGGAACAAGGTTGACCCTGTTAACAGAGCCCACTATTACACCGTGGTTACTGAGACAGAGGCAAACACGCTTCATCTTTGGGAAAGTAGTAGTCTGAAATGTCATCCTGCTACAAGATCAGTGTGAATCTGTTATTTCAGAGTCATGGCCATGTTTGCAATTGAAGACCATCCTCCAAATGGGAGCTTGTTTCCAGAACATTCTGATGTGATAGCTCACGGATAATAGTGCCCCTTAGAGGTTTGAATAGGGGCGATAAGTAGCTCTCCAGTCTTTTCTCCCAAATTCCTGTCTACAACTATCGAGCCCCATTGTTCTTCCAAGCATACCAAGGCAATGAAATTCCTGAATAAAT
Organism: Macrotus californicus; assembly: GCA_007922815.1. NCBI lineage: Eukaryota > Metazoa > Chordata > Mammalia > Chiroptera > Phyllostomidae > Macrotus > Macrotus californicus. The sequence goes on from VMDR010004730.1 coordinate 40,651, forward strand.
GTGTCTTAGCTAAGGAGTTCCTCCTGGACAAGTATAACATAAAGCAATTAAGGACATCTCATCTGTTTAAGAGAAAAGGTCACTTCAGCACATTCTAACTAACAATTTATAAAATAGGGTTTGCAAATAAAAAGGAATTTGAGGGTTCACAGAGTCATGGCTTCCATGGGGCTCTCCCCTGTGGAGTTAGATGAAGCACTGTGTCAAAGCTTTATTTGAAAACTAAGTTTTCTTTAATGCTATGCCTAGCGCACCATAAGATACACTATAGTAAGAATGGCTTATCTCTTCTCAGGGCACAACAAAGGGATATTATTTAAAATCGAGGGGAAGAGAGAAAGTGGACTTGATGTAGACTACCATCCATGGCACCCATCAGTAAGGGGGTCATCCTTTTAGGACAGCAGAAAGGAATGCTAGAGTCCAGTGAGTCCACTGTGCTGTCAATTACCTGTAAAAGCTTGGGCAAGAAATTTACCTTCTCTGAGGCTCATTTTCAGCTCTATATAATGGAGGCAGTTTACCAATACTCTCTATGGCCACTTCCCAGGGGTGTTGTAAGGATTCAGTGAGGAAAGTATATAAAACTGTTTTACAAACTGTACTAAATAGTATTTGCAATAGTGCTAGTCAATCTTCTTTTTATCATTAATCTTTTCTCTGATAGATTATAATCTAAGAGGAAGGTAATTTTCTGATGACCCTCATTTTTGATATCGAGTGCACTTTACCTTAGTTTGGCACATCTCAACCATTGGGAATCAAAATGGCACAAGCCTATTCTAAGTATTAACTGACTTCCTGGCTGAGATGTTGCTAAGAGATTGTATGGCTAGCATGGCATGGTTTTTTCCTCAGTGGCTATGGCTATTAGGTTATAGCTCTCCCATCACAGAAAATACCCGCCTCTGAGAAAATAGAAAGCTCAAGGCAGCAAACTCACTCTGACACTTCATTCATACACACATGCATACAATCGTTCATAAATTAACTACATTTAGTAAATTCCTATGTGCCAGCACTAGGCACACGAAAATGCATTCAAGAGCCCTGTCCTCAAGGTGCTTACTGTTTCACCGACAATAAACTAAAAGATTTGACACATGGTACCCTAGATATTTCTTCTTTTTGGACACAATGCTTAGAATATGGTCCATTTTAACAAATATTTGCTATTCGCTGCAAGTAAGAAACAAACAAAATGTAGGCCACCAGTTTTCCTAGAAGAAAAGACAAACTCACAGGGTTCTGATTTTGAGAGTCCAGGAGAGGCTTGAGTGTTAAGTCAAATATATCAGAGATTTCTGTTCTTCCTTAAATCTAGGACAAACCCAACTTTTAAATTACTTTCTATGGTTTTTCAGGGTTTTTTTAAATAAAAATGTTCTAAAATTGAAAAATAAATGACTTTCTGATGCAACAGGGAGGTCACGGTGACCCTTGCACTGTGAGAAAATGGTGTTCGCACTCATGGATGACTCCTCCTGTCAGTGAGGAGAGGAGGAGAGAAAGGCTGGAGGGAAAGGGGTGAACGGCAGCTGGGCACTGAGGCAGAAGCTCCTGGTCGCACAAAACTGAGGGAGATATGTCACTGCACTGGTGAGTCTTGTGCTTGATGAGCGCTGGGACTCTGCCACAGGTGCATTATTAATCACTGAGAAACAGGCGACGTGATTCACCTTGGCACTGCGTTTTAAGAAATATTGACTGTGCTCTTTAGCAAAGCTTTTCTTGTAAGCAGATGTGCCCACTCTGTCCTAAGGAATTTCTAAAACTTCTACTCTGAGAAAGACAGCATTAAAAAAGTGAAAAGGCAAACCACAGAACGTGGAAAAAATATTCACAATACATGTATCTGCCAAAGAATTTGCCTCCAGATACATAAAGAAGTCTTGTAATTAAATAATAAAAAGACAACCTAATTTGAAAATGAACAAATGCTTTGCTAAAGATGTATGAATGACCAATAAACACATGAAAGAAAATGCCCAACCTCCCTGGTCATCAGGAAAATACAAACTGTGTGCCGCAATGAAACAGCTCTACTTACCCAGTGGCAGGGCTAAAGTTAGGAAAGAGGTGAAGCAGCTGGTGCTCTCAGGCACTGCTGATGGGGCTGTACAATGGTGCAGCCACTTTGGAAGAGAGCTGGGCAGTTGCTTGTATAAAAGTTAGTCACATAGTACTCTGTGACCCACCAAGTCCTGTCTTAGGTATTTTACTCAATACAAATGAGAACATATTTCTACACAGGTATTCGCTCATGAACGTTCACCGCAGCTTTATGCGTAATAGCCCCAAACTGGACACAACCCAAATGTCTGTCAAGAGGTAAATAGATAGACAAAGTGAGATGTATTCATACAATGGAATTAAACTCAACTTTTTAAATGAGTGAATTATTCATATATGCAACAATGTGGATACATTGCAAAAGCATTATGCTGATCAAAAAAAGATAGACACAGAAGAATGCACATTTTATGGTGCCAAAAAAGGCAGATCTAATCAATAGCAACAGAAAGATTGGTGGTTGTCTAAGGCTGGGAGGGGGGAGAATGGTGTGACAAAGGGACTTGAGGGAACTTTTTGAGGTGATGCAAATGTTCTGTAGCTTGACTGTGGAGACGGTTACGGAGATGCATATATACATTTGGCAAAGCTGTACTCTAACATAGGTGCATTTTTCTCTGTGTAAGTTATGGTTCCATAAGGTTGATTTTAAAAACTGACATAAAGAATGCCATACGTAAAATGTACTAGAGTAAAACTAAGATAAAAAGTATTTCTATTACATACAATTTGTAGTCAAGTAAATATTTTTAACATAGCGGAATGTAAAGAGCTAAAATGTGATCGGACTATATAAATTAAGATGCTATCTATATATTCTTTTAAAAGGCATACTTTGTATGTCTCAGAGAAGATGAAACACAATATACTAGAATCTTCAATAAACATTTACATAGTTATGTCTTTTATCTTCCAATAGCGAATATATAGCATTAAAATTTAGAACTGGTGTCATTTTTAATTAAATTTGTAGAAGAGAAGAATTGCTTTGTTGATAGAGGTGGACAGTTTAAGAAACTAAAGGTGAAAACCCTAGCTAAGAAGTAGGTCTGAGCCTCAAGAAGAAAGAGAAGAAGATGGAGGAGAAGGGAGAGGTGGGGGGAAGCCTTGCAGGGCCATCTGTTTTGAAATTATAAATTTTCACTGAAGAGATGCTGTGATGTGAAGGATTCATCTCCCAGGAAGGCCAAAATCCTATGAATTTCTCTGAGTACTTTGTGGACACAAATACCAGTCTTGGTCCCACCTACTCCGTTTCTTTTCCCAGCATCCATCTCGGGTCCAGTCTCATTTCTGTTCTATAGAAGGTACTGGGACCCCTCCCTTCAGTCATTAGCTAGTCCAAACTGGAGGCCCATCATCCACCTTCCACCCTGGGGCCCTGGCATTGTCACTGGCACATGGGAAGCTTAACATATGTTGTGAAATGTTCAAGTCTATTTTAACCCTAAAATTCTGTTTTTCTATTTTTCTTTATCTCATTAAGATAAATTTGTGAAGAGCAGAAGTGATATTTATATACCATAATCTTTATCTTCGTACAGATTATATTTTTGGTCGGCTCTGGTTGAAGCCTACTTATTTACGTAGACTTTTCTCTGAGCAGCACAGAGAACTCACTTAACACACAATTGAAAATGTGGAGTATAGAATGACTACTTTCAGTGTAGCAATCACTTTAACTGTACCAGAACTAAAGGCCATTTGAATGACTCATTTGTGGAAATATAAAGTGAAAAGATGACATTCTTAATTTAGCTGTTCCTTCCTTAGGTTTGTTTTAAACAGAATTTTTAAAGTGGCTTAAATGCACTTTATATCGATTTATCCAAGACCACCCATCAAATCAAAAGTGAATACTTATATAAAATGTCTTATTTCTCAACTCCAGAAAATAATCTGGTCTTAACCTCAAAATTTTTAGGTTAGGAGTGACATGCAAACAGCATCATTTTTAGTTGCTATTGTGCATGTGGTTATTTTTATGTGAGTACATAAACTCAGAGAGTGGGGGAAGGAGTGAAATAACAAAGTGATGGGTAACCTAGCCTTTGCAAATAGACTTCACGGCTTTCAATCAGCTTGGTCGCTTGGGTTTCTGCCCATCACACTGCTGTTGTGAAAGCCTGCAGCACCAAGAGTAGGAACATCGTAATGAGATGCCTGTTTTCCCTTCTACTGTTTTTAGAAAGGGCTCTAGGAAATGAAGCATGAATTTAAAACCCAGCCACATGTATCTGCACCTTGGCATTATCCTCATCAAGACATGGGTTTGACAAATTTGCACAAATGTGCCCATTTGGGAATTGGGAAAGGGAATGATGCACTTCCCTGTGGATCGAAACTACTTTCAATGCTGGAAATTTCTCCCACAACTAGAGCAAGTTAGATTTGGCCTGGAGGACTCAGACTCAAAAGATAGCCTGCTTTGGGCAAAGTTAAAAATATAATAGAAATTGAAAATGCAACACATAAAATTTTATGTACTCAGCAGCCTAGCTACTCAAATTGGAACAATATGGGGACATTAACATGGCACCTGTGCAAGGACAGCATGCAAATTCTTGTGTGCTTCTCATTTTACAAAAATGGACATTATCAACATGCTCTGGGTAGGATAAAGACTATACAGAATATAATACTATGTAAACAGTAATTATCTTGGGAAATGTGACTGCAATTTTTAAACCTCTGTATTTTTTAATTTTCAACAGTGAGGGTATATAAATTCATAATGAGAAAAAAATAAAATAAGCATTTAAGCATAAAATGAAATGTTTTCACTTATCATTTCAAAATGGAAAAAAATATAAAACGAGTGATGGTTCATTCAAGCTATTTGACAACCTAAAGACAAAAACGGAATGGACATAGTGATATAAAAGAATTTTTTTACTTTAAACCCTAAAACACTCTCCCTTCCCAGTCCGCCATCTGTGGTGGAGTCGCCGCCAAGATGCAGATATTCGTGAAGACCCTTACGGGGAAGACCATCACTCTCGAGGTTGAACCCTCGGATACAATAGAAAATGTAAAGGCTAAGATCCAGGATAAGGAAGGAATTCCTCCTGATCAGCGAAGACTGATCTTTGCTGGCAAGCAACTGGAAGATGGGCGTACTTTGTCTGACTACAATATTCAAAAGGAGTCCACTCTTCACCTTGTGTTGAGACTTCGTGGTGGTGCTAAGAAAAGGAAGAAGAAGTCTTACACCACTCCCAAGAAGAATAAGCATAAGAGAAAGAAGGTTAAGCTGGCTGTCCTGAAATACTACAAAGTGGACGAGAATGGCAAAATCAGTCACCTTCGTCGCGAGTGCCCTTCAGATGAATGTGGTGCTGGAGTTTTTACGGCCAGCCACTTTGACAGACATTATTGTGGCAAATGTTGTCTGACCTATTGCTTCAACAAACCAGAAGACAAGTAATTGTATATGGGTTAATAAAAGACATGAAGCAAAAAAATAAAAAATAATAAAAAAAAATAAACCCTAAAACAGGGGTGTCAAACTCATTTTCACCAGGGGCCACATCAGCCTTGCGATTGCCTTCAACGAGCCGAATGTAACTTTAGGACTGTGTAAATGTAACTACTCCTTAACTGTTAAGCAAGAGCTCGGTGCTGCCACTGGGTGTAAACAAGGTGCCGGGCTGGATAAAACAAGGTGGAGGGCCAGATTCAGCCCTCAGGCCCTGTGTTTGCCACCTGTGCCCTGAAACATGAGGAGAATGATTTTTAAGCTATTCTGAGCAGTGAAAGGTTCTGTAAATATAAAATGTTATGCTGACTTGCAGCACATAAAACAAGGCAGGAGAGGAACTGCTGTAGTTGGGCAGGGTAGGAGCGTGGGGCCGGCAGTGGCCCAGGACGGCACCTACACTACACCTGGGGCACTCCGGCTGACAGCTCGGAAACTGTCCTCTGGGGCTATGGATTGTGGACTAGGTGATTAACTCTCAAAGACGGCAACTCACACAGTTGATGCCTCATCTACCACAGTATTCTAGGCATGGTTGGTCCTCAATAAATGTTTATTGCATGGCTCCCGGACAGCTTATTTTCCTTGGCCATCTGATTTTGGTGGTGCAGGTTAGAATGGTGATGACTTTAAGGTGCTTCCAAAATGGTTTGCATGGGAACTCTGTTAGCACCTGGTAACTCCTCCATGGACCAAGGAGGTATCGAGAACCTTAAGTCTTGCTTAAGCATTGAACCACTGAACATGTGCACACCTGCAATTTAGGCTTCTCGTAAGTATAAATGCAGACTCACCTAAAGTTTCTTACATTCAGTGTTTACATCCTGGAAGTGTGTTATGTAACAATGTTGTTGACTGGGTGGTGCACAATAAAATGCATGTGACGGGAAGCAGATGGTTATTACAAATCTGATGGAAATGTACTTTGCAGATTCCTTTGTGCTGGCAGGGTCAGAGATCAGTCTCCAGAAAGATGTGGAGTAGAGGAGAGGGCCCAGCTACTTAGAGCATGCATGTTTTTGTCATTTTACTTTCTCTTTTGTTTCTTTCAAAGTATATTTTATTGATTATGCTATTACAGTTTTCCCAATTTTCCCTCTTTATCCCCCCCTTTACCCTGTACCCTCCAACCCTCCAGCATTCCCCTCATATAGGAAATGGAGAATTCAAAGAGCTTACATGTTTTTATCATTTTAGAGTGGCCTATTTTTGTACCTACATTCCCAGTTATCTACTAAAATATACACATCAATGCATGTGATTTGCATAATAGCATAGTGATTAAGATCCTGGACTCCAAATTCAGACATCTTGAGTTCAAATCTTGCCTTCCCCTGTGACCTAGCATGTCACTTTGGGCAAGTGAATTTTCTTTTCTGTGCCTCAGTTCCTTCTGTTGTAAGTTGGAGATCAAAGTGCGCTTCTTGAAGAACCCAAATGAAGGCTCATGAGTAAAACACCTTTGCAAACAAACAAAGCATCACTTCCTACCCTCTTCATCTGGCTGCTTTTCCTCTCTGCACGTTTGGATCTATCAAAGCACTCAGTTCACCACTGGCTTGCTGCTCAGCCTTGTCTTAGGACTATAAGGTCTTCGAGAGCATGTCTTTAAACTTGGTATCTCCAGGACCTCACTAGCTGCCTGATAACTGGATTTCATGTGGGCTCTGCCATCCTCCAGGGAGAATGCCTCAGCTCCCAATATTTTACAAAATGCCCAGCAAGAGGTACTAGGAAGATGAGTCTGGGGAATGATGTCCTGGAAGAGAAACACCTCTGATAACTTTTTCACAGTAAAAAATTAATCCTCGTCCATGAGTAAAGCACATGCATTAGTGTGCTTCAATTTCTCTGTCTCTAAAGCGAGGATTAAATAACACTCGCCATTATTTGATGTCAGAAATGTGCTTTGAAACTTCAGCAAGATTCTATATGATTAAAATAGTAGCCACTGTTCCATCATGTAAATAATCTCATTGGCAGAGAGCATGCATTAATCATCACATCAGAATATTTTTCTATCCACTGACCATCTTCTATCTGAGAATATCATCATGGTTTATAAAACATTAACCCAACAAAGTCCTCCTGACAACATCCAGCCTGGTCCTTTACATGAATTAATGAACTGGGGCCCGAGATAGCTAAACAGCTTATTCTAAAATAGCCAGGCCTGGGGGCAAGAAACAGGTTACCACTAGGCGTTGGTAATCAGCAGATAGCCCGTGTGAGTATTTGGGTAGATGAGACAAACAGACCGAAAGGCAGACTCAGAAGGAAAGTAGCATTCTCTTCTTTCTCTGCTCCTCGTGGAAGCAGTCTGGGGTTCACAATGGGGTCTCTAATAAAACCCCCACTGAAAAAACAGGTTTCATGAATTATGAAAACCTTGCAAAATATTTAACAGTTGCTTTGTACTCAGCAGCTAGCCTCTGTGCATTCCAAAGAAGCCCATTCAAGTGGCCTTATATTTTTTATGCTCCTGACAATAAAAATAATTTTATCTTTCAGCCAGATACAGACAGAAGGCACAGCACCTTTAAGGAAGACAGATGGGTGAGGCATACATTAAAACGGCTTTCATTACAGTAAAATACGATCCCTCTGTCTTAGCATCTGTTCTGCAAACATAGCTAGAACCTTTGTCAAGACTCGGTGGCAGGCCACCTTGGTTGGCCATTGCCAGTTTCTCTTGCTTATTCCCTGGTACTGGTGAGTCACTTCCCACTTTGCCTAGTGGGTCACAGATAAGAGATATGCGTGACTGTGGCTCAAAGACACCAGTGTCGTCTCTCCCTGGCTGGTCCCCAGAGAGCACCAAAGTCAATAACAACACGATGTGATGCACAAAGTACTAGGAGCACTAGGACCTGGGAGACTCTCGGCCCCAGTTGTACCTGCTATAAGACAGCCCAGGTCCTAAGCTATATAGGATAGGGAGTTTTAGCCAGATCTGTAATTTTCCATCCATACCACAAAACTCTTGCATTTCAGAAGATTTCTTAGGAGTCACTAAAAAGGTCCCAAAAGACAGGACACTAACGGCCTCAACTCAGATGCCTCACATTTTTTTGTCTTTTATATACAGGGTGGGGCAAAAGTAGGTTTATGGAGTAGGTTTGTGAGTATGGAAAACACAGAGTATATTCTTATATTACTATTTATTAATAATTGTATTACTTTTCCATACAAACAACTGTAAATCCACTTTTGCCCACCCTGTATTGTATGAGTGTAAGATTGCATTTGGGAAAAGGCGTCTTTTTGCTCAAAAAAAGATGTATGAAAATTACTGCTCCTGATTTCTGCTTTTCCTAACTTTGAAAACATAAAGGATGTCATTTGATTGTCCTGATGTCCGATGATTCTCTTACATCAGAGCAGACTGGAACTGAATCACATGGCAGGGCAGAGAGAACTTCCAGCAGAACTAGTCAGTCAACAGAGAGCAACTGAGAAGCTGTGCAGAGTCAACCCTCCCACCACCAGGCCCCACTCGCCATCAAGGGCTCAGCTGAGCTTTCCCAGCAAAGGGAGCGTCATCCTCGAGCTCTTCTGTTATCTTCGCTGTGAAGGCTCCCCCAGGCCACAAGCCCCCATGCCTCCTCTCAAGTCCAGAAACTTACTGTGCCAATAGATCACAGTTATTCTTCCTGAGGCACACAGAATTAATAGTCTGCCTTGCAGGACATGCTGACGGGACAGCCCGTAGACCTAGAAACAGGGTGTATTGTGTTTCTGTTTCATGCCTTTGCTCTAAATGAGAAAGAAAACTAACACTTTATAGCGTCTGAAAGCACATATCAATCATAATGCTAGATATCTTGAGCTTATATGCCAGCTACTATAATTCTTATTAGTTTTTTGGCCTTGGGCAAGTTACCTAATTTCCCTATGTTAGTTTACACAAAAGGATAACAATTTATGACAATTAAATGGGTTAATATATGTTAATGCATAAAAGTACCTGCCATTTAAGAATCAACACCAAAGCATTTGCTAAGTAAAAAAATATAGATGCATGCCAACATCCATATACAGCATATATGTGTGTCAGTATGTATACAATATGTACAGTATATAGCTTTTATTTATTTTTTATTATCAATTATTCCTTTATTTATTTATTTTTAATTACTTTGTTGTTCATTTACAGTTGTCTGCTATAGCTTTTATTTTTATACAAAAATTTTATATGTGAAATGTATTTACATACATACAAATACATACCTATTTGTGTGTCAGTATATATAATACATATAAAAATATAATATATAAACACACACATACACATAGAACCTACTGACTCCAGGTACTGGGCCAGGCATTTTATCAATATGGTTTGTGTTTATATATTTATTATATAACCACTTGTAATCATCTCACCTTATGCATGAGAAAAAAGGATTGAACTTTCTCCCCAAGCAAGTACTAGGAATAAAAGTGGGGGTTTTGTCTCCTGGTCCCAACCTCTCACCACAGATCACTCTGCATTGAGAGATGCTCACTTAAATATCTCACCTGGCAAAGGCTCCCTGGCAACCATGTCATGTAATGAAGAACCCACACAACAATTTTTACTCTTTCCTATAGCTGAAATCCACATTTCCTGTGACTGGAGCAAATGCCAAACCACAAGGACCGAAGAGATTTAACTGCTTATTTCCAGCTTTGTGACAAGATGCCCGAATGGCTACCTGGTTACAGGCAATAGTGCTTGCAGGGAGGTGCTGGATCCACCTCCTACCAGGTCTTAAGAGCTGACTGTTATATTTTCAGGAATTTTGTGAGGCAGCTGTTAAATACAGCTACAATTAAACATTACATTATATAAACTTACAATTAAATAAATTATATTCTAAACAAATATAAAAATATTAAACTCATCACCTCCTAATTATTTTACTAGGTTTTACTATTATCTATGCTCTTGAGTTTACATGCATTTATTGTATCTGGATGATGGGCATACTATATACCGCTGCACTGTGTATCTCTTCCCAGCTCCATCCTCAGTGGTGTCATATTGGAAGCTTCATGTAGCCAAGGTGGGAGTATTTACACCACAGAAATGGGCAAACACTACAAGTCAGGGTTTGACTTACTGTTTTGTTGATTATATAGACTTAGTAATGGGACCATGATAATAATATGGATTAAATTTAGAAGTATATTACATGTACCTCAAGATATTTATTAATTTTTCTAATCTTGTAGTGTTGAGGCCTGGAGAACACTACCTTAACAAAGAGATCAAGGTTAATATCACTAGTAATAAGATATTGAACCTCATTTACCCTTTGATGTTGTCAGCTTGACCCAGGCTACTTTTCTAGGCATAGGGGCCACCATTTGCATTCCCTCCTGCTTTGCCATGGCTAGTCTGCTAGACACACATTTGCCAGGACCCATGTTATGACCTTCTTGCCTTTTATGCCTGGCCATCACTGTACTCCTGTCTGGACTAACTTCTCCATTCTGTTCTCAGATTAATCTTGCCTCTTTACCAGACCATGTCAGTCCTTTCTCCCTCCTACCTGAAGCGTTCCATGAAGATATCTACACTCTTCATTCTTGCTACTTTGCTATTTATTCCATATTAGTTCCTATGTAAATTACTCCCTACAGTACCACTCATTTGCAGATTCCATGCCACAATAGATTGTTGGTTTTTTTGTGTTCATTTATGTTTGTGTGTTATTCTCCAACATGACTTTAAACCCCTAACAGCAGAGACTGTTTCCTATACTTCTAGGAATCTTTCCAGAACCTTAGTATATTCAGTAAATATTTGTTGACTTTAAAAAACAAATAGATACTATAATTGAAGTCCTAGGTTTTCTTACTTTCTTCAACATTAACCCTTAATCAAGCAAATTACTTGTCTCTGGGCACTGTTTACTACGAAATCTTCCGTATAGAAGCATTGACATCATTATATTTGTATAGAACCTGTCATCCATTGGTTTCAGTACTAAAAACCACAATCAACTTCTGACAGCGATAAGAAGACAGAGCTCAGCACTAGGCTGTCTAAAATCCACTCAACCTCAGGTTGTAAATCTTCATCAACCCAGCGCCTTGCACACTGCCTGGCTCATAGCCCTAAGTAAATGTCAGAAATATTTCTCAGCCTTTTGAGGGCTAAAGCATGGCCGTTAGGTCACTCTGAAGAATGTTTCCCTAGGACAGTTTGGAAACTGGTATGTCCTATGAACAGTAAGTGTGCCTGCATCTTTTGTGTCTATAAAACACTTGGGCACACCTTTTGCAGCTCTCTCTCATTTACCTCAGTATAACCTGATGATGGAGTCATACATTTAGAGGAATTGCAATGTGAGGTGAACAAAGCTGAGACCCACTTAGGTTTCGACATGGAAGCAGCCAAGTGCCCATCAGCAGATGAGCGGGTGAAACAACAGTGGGGCATGTGCACAAGGGAACACTACTCAGCCGTAAAAAAAGAAAAGTTTACCCTTTGTAACAGCATAGAAGGACCTGGAGAACATTATGTTAAGTAAAATAAGCCAATCAGAGAAAGACAAATACTGTATGATTTCACTTACGTGTGGAATCTAATGAACAAACTGAACAAGCAAAACAGAGACAGACTCATAGATGGAGAGCAGGATGACAGCTGTTGGAGAGGGGAGGTTAGAGGGTGGAGGGATTGAGCAAAAAGGAAAAAGGAATCATGGACGTGGACAACAGTGTGGTGATTGCAGGGGGAGGGGGTACAATGGGGTTAAATTGTAATGGAAAAATATAATAAAAAATTAAAAATAAACAAACAAAGCCAGAAGTTCTTTCTGGGAAAGGGTAGGTTAATGATGGAGAACTGCTCTACTTAGGCCAATTACTCAGCAGTGTTTATAGGATTTATTTCTTAGGATGGTCTGTTTGATTTACATAAAAGTTGCCTTAAAGAAGAAGCTGGATAAAAACAGGTTCTACATTACATTTGTATAAGTTGTCCTGAATGGCATGAATTATTTTTCTGGAGGCTACTGGCTCAGAGTAACTGAGTAAGACACTGATATTTTGTGGCTGCCTCTCTGTTGTTTATGATGCCTGACTTGCTCCTGAGTCTCACCGAATGTTGATGATCTTCAACCCATTCACCAAATGGGAGACTGACATGATCCTTGTCAGATATTTCTACCCAGTTTGTCATACCTACTAGATCCATCTTTTTAGAAAAGGAACATCCCCTTGAACTCTATCAATAAATGTTATGGCCTCTGGATGGCATTACTAGATCCCCAGGCCCAGGTTTCCTGCTCTTTCCTAGGAAGCCATCTATCTCCTCTACTCGACGTTCAGAGAGCAGCTCTGGGTCCTGACTGAAGTCGTGCCCCATGAGTCCTTGTCATCACACACTGGCACAACTCCCTCAATGCCGATCCCTTTATCTCTGTCAAGTGTAGTGAGACCAGTGGGAGTAGAGTGGGACGAGGAACAGCAGGATTCCTATTTCCGGGTGGGTAGGGAGAAAACCTAATTGGCAGCAGTGGGTTCACTGGTGTTGTGCTTGAATGAGGCAATTCTGCCAACTCCTTGCACAACCAAGGAGGCGAGTTACTGGAGGGTGGGGGCACACAAAGAATGCACCCCGTTCCTGTCTGCCTGCGGGGACTTGTTCACACAGTACAGATGGCTGTAGATCAGTTCATCCCGAAGGCTGCTAACTAGTTGTTTTTTCCTGAACTACAGGCTTAAACCAACTTCCTTGATGTAGGCAGCCATTAGCCATCCAGTCTTGCTGCTGAAGAAGGGAAGGATTATCTCTCTCTACCCGTGGCTGTATGTGATTTGGTCGCCAGGATGCAAATCTTAGTCACAGCAGTGCCTGATGGTTGGACAGTGAGTTCTTGGATTGTGATGGTTGGATTTCTATTGGAAAAGTACCTAGAGCCTGGCTACAGAGAATTTCTTTCCTGGGGGGGCAATCAGAGGCGCTTGCTTTTGAAAACCTTCTTTCTACCTTTCCTATTTTCAGTCCCTGGCAGGTCTACAGAAGTATCTCTGTCTCTCCTCTGCCCAGAGAGCAGTCAAAACTTTTTCATCTCTTCCTTCTGCAATGTTCTGCTTGAAGGTATTGTCAGCGTCACTATCTTCCCCTAAAGTCCTCAGCCTTCCAGAATGGGTGAATACTTGCTTTTTCATGAGAAAAGTTTAGTGTCCACCACTACAGGATGTAGGTCAGGGAGCAACTGGACAAAGGCCTGCACTTCAGCTGAGTGGCAAGTCATTTGCGCGACCCAAAATGTTATGCTTTCCTGCTTGTTTTACCAAAACCTGATGAGCCAGATAACAGGAACAGGAGCCCAGATAAGATGAGAAGCATATGCCAGGTACTCTCCAGTGGAGGGCACCGCCCTGGAGCAGCGGGGTGCAATGCAGCTGACCCAGGACAGTCCTGAGAGGAAATAAAGGTCCCACTTCCGGGCAAGGGAAGAGTAGCGGGCTGTTCATCCACAGGCAGTGGAAACCCAGCCATTCCCCACCAGACATGATCCACGCAGTTAGATATTCTGGAAAGTTTTCTCCTCCCAGGCTCAGGGGGCTGAAGGGACATTTTGAGCCTGTTCAGTCATCTTTTGATTGAGGTTGGGAATCTGGGTACCTCTGTGGCTCATAAGGCCTGAAAAGGTTTGGTATCTACTACTCACCTTTCTAACCCCACTTAAAAAGAAACAAGATACAATTTTTATATATAAAACTCATTGCTTTAAAGTATGCAGTACAATGGTTTTCAGTATATTCACAGACGCCTGCGGCCACCACTACAGTCAATTGTAGAACACTGTCATCACCTCAAAGAGAACCCTGTCCCGGTGGTTGGCTGTCACGGTCCTCCTCATCCTCCTCATCCATCTCACCCCTCAGCTCCGAGCAACCACTAATCCACCAGTGTGTTCACTTATTCTGGATATTTCCTGTAAGTGGAATTATACAGTTTGTGGTTATATGATTATGACTGTCTTTTGTGACTAACTTCTCCCATTTAGCATAATGTTTTCAAGGCTCATCAATACAGTCACATGTGTCACTAGTTCATTCCTTCTTAGGGCCAAATGGCATTCCGCTGAGTGGACACAATGCCTTTTGTTGATGCATTCATCAGGTGGTGGACATTTTAGCTGTTTTCAACTGTTGTCTATTGTGAATAATGTTGCTGTAAACATTATTGTTGCCGTACATGTCTTCATGTGAATATAAGTTGTCATTTCTCTTGGGGTGAAATTGCTGGTAACACTATGTTTCACTTTTTGATGAAACACTGAAGTGTTTTCCAAAGTGGCTGTATCATCTTAAAATCCTACCAGCAAGGCATAGGGGTTCTAATTTCTCCACATCCCTCTCAACACTCATTACCTGTCCTTTTAAATTTTAGCCCTTTAGGTCAACGCGAAGTGGTACCTCACTGCGGTTTTGATTTGCTATCCTTGGTCAAGCGTCTTTTCATGTGGTTATTGCGCATTACTGTATCATCTTAGAGGAAATGTTTATTTATATCCTTGCTCATATTATTTTATGTTTTTGGAAAATATTTTAGTTTCTAGTTTTGATCACTCATAAACCAGATGGGCAGTTTTAGGGAGAATATTTTGCATGGTGGAGTGATACAGATAATGGTGTTTCATATCTGTGTGGGTGATTTTTTTCAATATAGACCTTTCTTTTTAGAGCAGTTTTAAGTTCACAGAGTGTTCCTATATACACCTCTCCCCCCTACACATGCACACCCTTCCTTACTCACAACAGCCCTCACCAGGGTGATACATTTGTTATAATTGATGAACCTGCATTGATACATTGTTATCACTCAAAGTCCATAGTTTACGTTAGGGTATACTCTTGGTATTACATATTCTGTTGGTTTGGGTAAATACATTGTGACAGGTACCCATCATTACAGTATGAAACAGAATATTTTCACTGCCCCCCAAATTCAACGTGCTTCACCTATTCACTCACCCCTCCCCCAACCCCTGGCAACTTCTGATCTTTTTACTGTCTTGATAGTTTTGCCTTTTTCAGAATGTTATGTAATTGGAATCATATAGTACGTAGACTTTTAAGATTGTCTTCTTTCACTTAATAATATGCATTTAAGCTTCCTCCGTGTCTTTTTATGGCTTGATAGCTAATTTCATGCTGACTAATAGTCTATTGTATGGATGTACTGAAGGACATCTTGTTTGCCTCCAAGTTTGGGCCATTATAAATAAGGCTGCTACAAACATCCATGAGCAGGTTTTTATATGAACATAAGTTTTCAACTTACTTGGGTACGTACAAAGAAGTGCAATTGCTGTATCCTATGGTAAGAGTACGCTAAGTTTTGTAAGAAATTACCAAACTGTCTTCCAAAGTGTCTGCACCATTTTGCATTCCCACCAGCAACCTGTTGCTCCACAGCCTTGCAGCATTTCGTGTGTCCGTGTTCTGGATTCTGGCCATTCTAATAGATGTGTAGTAGTATCCCATTGATGTTTTAATTTGCGATTCTGTAATGACTTATACTGCAAAGCATATTTTCATGTGCTTATTTGCCATCTGTACATCTTCTCTGGTGAGGAGTCTATTCAGGTGTCTGGCCCAGTTTTTAATGGAGTTGTCCATTTTTTGACTGTTGAGTTTTAAGAGTTCTTTGTATACTTTAGATAACAATCCTTTACCAGCTATATCTTTTGCAAATATTTTCTTTCAAGCTGTGGCTTGTCTTCTCATTTTCTTGACAGTGTCTTTCACAGAGCAGAAGTTTCTAATTTTAATAAAGTCCAGTTTATCAATTATTTTTTCATAGATCATGGCTTTGTGTTGTGTGTAAGAAGTTACTGTGATACCCAAGGTCATTTTCAATGTTATCTTCCAGGAGTTTCATACTTTTGCATTTTAAATTTAACTTCATGATATGATTTTAGCTAATTTTTGTGAAGGGGAATAAGTCTTTGTCTGCATTTATGTTTTTTAGTATAGACTGTGCCCATCTCTAAACTAGGTTGAGTGTCCTTTTATTGTTGAGTTGTAACAGTACTTCCTGTATTCTAAATATAACTCCCTCATCTGATGTGTGATTTGAAAATATTTTCTCCTATTCTGTGAGTTGTCTTTTTACTTTTTTGATGATATA